>LQRL01074588.1:21840-38900 GCA_001703475.1 Hydroides elegans
CTTGGGATGTCAAAACGCAAAATTTACCAAAAAAAGTTGTTACCTAATCTTTGAATCATTATCAGTAATCATTATATGTAAGGGCGCAGCTACATAAATGATGTTAATTTGCGATTCCTATCGCCACATGCGTTTTTCACTCTGTTTGTCTATAAAATCACAAGGAATTCTTATTTTAATGTCATTGAAACATGTGATACACTTTTTAACCCCATTTCCTGAACATGTGATTCTACATTGGTCTGAGCAACTATCTTATCGGGTGTCCTTCACTGATTATCGGTCATGAGAAACAGACGAATTGTCCTTAAATCTAACGATTTGAGGACAATTAGATGTAGTAATGGTTCTAGTAGTTGATTACTCTATGTTTAATATTTGAGACCAGTATATAAAAACTGATAAATAGTTGATAATGTAGCCCATATGAACATTTTTTAGTCTTTTTTTCAGAATATCTTATTTTCATTTAATTTTTCAAGTATATTAAACAAATTAGTAACTGATTCGTTATGATGAAAAATACGATTTACGCATATACCCTTTCGGGCCATATTCTATAATACACAGTCTAAAATATAATTAAATCATTACAGGAAATCTGGTAAAAGCGGGGTCTGGATTAGGACTGTACTAAAAAAGGTTACTTGCATGGAGAAATATGCACAGTCAGAATGTGAATATAAAATGTGACCCAAAAACTGTTTAGAGTGACTGAATAACTGGTTGTGTGGTCTATGTATGTATCAAGATATCTAAAATTCCAGAGCTTCAACCATTGAATAAAACTAAAATGTTAGTCGTTCGACATTCGATTTATTTTATTTCAATCATATAACAATAAAGCATATCTTAATTCTAGTACTCTGGAAGAGTACCCCACGAGCTGTTCCCCCAAAAAGCTGTTCCCCACCAAATTCCAGCTGGCTTGGACACTTTGAGAAAATTCATTCTAGCTTGGAGATTTTAGCAGATTGAGGAACACCTTTTTTGATAATTTCCTCATTGTCGTGATAAATATTGAGATTCATTATTTCAAAATTGATGAAACCTGCTTGTAGTTGTATAATAAACTGTTATTTACCATATATGATAGGTAATTTAGTTACAATCATCATTTGAATTTTGGCAAAAGGTGTTCCTTTTCTGTTCCAAGCTGGCTAGAAGTGGAGGAACAGCCCAGCTGGCTTGGAAAAAATGAACACCTTTTTGCAAAATTTTAGTTTTCAAAAACCATTATTCTGTTGTTGTTCATACATGTAATGTTGTTTTAAGGTTATTTAACAACTTTTTGAAAAATGTGTCGTGGGGTGCCCTTCACTCTGGAAGAGTCCATGATGTTTCAAAGTTATTGTTGAATCTGGAAGTAAAAACGCATTATTTTATATAATTTATAATATCATTTAATATAACAATATTATATTTTATATAGGTTGATATAAGTTGATATAATTTTGATGAATGAATGACTGATAATAGCCATGGTAGAAGTCTAATTCATATTATCAAATGTTCGACTATACAGTCTAAATTCCGATTATTATTAAATAGCACATTAGGATGGAGTTGACCAAACCTAATGACATTATAATAACGTGAAGAGATATAAAAGACGTGATTAGGAAGTCTTCAGGGTGTGCCTTGCCGAGAGGGAAGGTATTACCTAACTAAAATGGCGGAGTTGCATACAATAAATTAGTTACGCTACCCAGTCCTATGATTCTTTCAATAATACATTGCAAAGGTTCAAAATATGACCGGAGGCAGACTTTAAATTCCATAAAATCCCAAAAATATTCGACTCACTAAAATGGTGGAGGTCCGGCACAGACATCGGGTACTGTATCCTCTGCATCATAACAGCAGCAAGCATCAGGATCTTCCAGGACCGTGCACTGGTCATCGAAATTGGGGCACTGCAACGGGGTGTCGTTACATGGACATCCTAGTTCACAGGCACCGGGGTTATCGTTGGGGCCACAGGCTGTGCCCGGGGGATCCTCTCCTAAAGGTTTTAAAAACGTGCATAAAAGTTGGTATTATTATCATATGTTTGTTATAGTATTGGAATGTTTGTTATATTATTGGGGCACTGTAGTAGAGAGTCGTTACATGGACATATAATCTCACAAGCACCGGGGTCATTAGTGGGTCCACAGGCCGTACCCGGGGGATCCTCTCCTAGTGAGTGAAAAACATGAATAATGTTGGTATTATAATCATATGTTTGTTATATTTTTGGGGCACTGCAGCGGGGTGTCGTTGCATGGACTTCCGAGTTCACATGCACCGGGGTTTTCAGTTGGTCCACGGGCTGTTCCCGGGGGATCATCTCCTAGTGAGTGAAAAAAAACATGAATAAAGGTTGGTATTATTGTCATATGTTTGTTAGATTTTTAGGGCACTGCAGTGGAGTGTCGTCACATGGACATCCGAGTTCACATGCACCGGGTTATCGTTGGGACCAAAGGCTGTACCTGGAGAATCCTCTCCTAGATGTTGAAAAACTTGAATAAAGGTTGGTATTATTAATTTCCAAATTTGACTAGCACGACCTGTTTGAATCTAATTTTGAAATAGATATCATTATGTCGCGCGATTGAAAATTACATAATTATATTAAGAATTTTTACGATGATTATTTGATATCGTTATTTTTAATAAGATAGTTTGTATCTTGTTGATTTTGGAAATTTGCAGTATATGGTTAGGCAGTTTTCAAGAACGATCTTAAGCATTGCAGGAGGAATATGGTGTTTTTATAGAGGGTCCGAAATGGCAAACAATGGGCTGGCTTACATAATCGCGGGTCGTATAAAAGATGCTGTTTGACAACTGGGGTTGGCATTTTAAGAGAATTCAATTTAACTTTTATCCTGAGTTACAGGATCCCTATTTTAATATAAAAAAGGTCGGCAGCATGTTCATTTAATTTCAAATACAGATAATGTGGCATTGGCTAACAGTTGAAGCTTAATGCTTGACATTTTCTTAACAAAGGATCAACGCGAATGATTGGATATATTCAGTGCTGTTCGATTTACATGCTAAACATATCTGCAAAATAAAGGGCGGGAACGGGGTTATATAAAGATAAAAACATCTCATTATAAATTTGGTAAAATTGCTTGAGATATATCAGGATGTTATCCTTAAAATTCAAAACACATTTATGCTGAAAATGTATGGTTTGAATCTTCAAGTATAGTTCATTCGTTCGGCAACCAGGTTGGAGCCCATATGCCAGTATATTATCATATGTCTGTTATATTTTTGGGGCGCTGCAGAGGAGCAGTCGTAACATGGACATCCGATCTCACATGCACCGGGGTTATCGTTAGGGCCACAGGCCGTACCCGGGGATGATTCTCTCCATGAGATTGAAACACATGAATAAAGGTTGGTATTATTATCATATATTTGTTATATTATTGGGATGTTTGTTATATTATTGGGGCACTGTAGTGGAGTGTCGTTACAGGGACATCCAATCTCACAGGTACCGGGGTTATCGTTTGGGCCACATGCTGTACCCGGAAAATCCTCTCCTAAAACAGATGCATATTTATATTAAATTATTAGTATATCTAATGGTGCAGTCATGCCTTTTGAAAAGTCGGTTTATATATGTTAATCGTATGAGCAAATACATCATTAAGCGTTCTAATATATGTTTGCTTATTGTTTCAGTCCGGGTACTTGAGGATCAATTTATTAATACATTTTGTATTAATATCTTACAAAATATTTACTGTGCAATTATAATAGAATTGTATGGATATCAATTAAAACCAATTCAATATCACATAAAACCAATCCAATTAAAAACATTTGAAAATGTAAGCAACGAAAATATTCTCACAGCACTGTTTGCAATCTAAACTGAATTATGTTTTTTTTAATCATCAAGTGTAAATAAATTTTAAATAATATGTAAAGTATGAATTATTAAATCCCATGTTGTATACCTGTGCAGATCGATGGCAGTTCATCCGTTGGCTCATAGCAGCAACATTCACCATTATTCAAGTCTGCACATTGTTCGTCATATACATCGCAATGAAATGCTTGCCCTGCGCAAGGACAATCAGGAATGCAGGTTCCTGTGTTTTCCGCTGGTCCACAAGCTAGACCGGGCGGCGGAGTCATACAATCTGAAGAAATGAAATGGTGAGGTGTTGCAAAATCATTACAATCAGTTTATATAAAATTTAGTGTTTGAAATATGGAAAATATGTTTTTAATCAAAAGATAACACAGAATTGGAAAAAGCTAAATTTTAATTTACTTTAGGATGAATTTGTTGAATAAATATTCAACAAATTCATCCTAAAGTACGTTTATCACGTCAGTTAACAGACCGGTGTTGTTTTAATGTTTTTTTTATTAAATTGTATTAAAAAGTAAATAATTCAGCGAAATGGAGTCAAATATGATTTCAAATGCTTTAAAAATAACTTAGGTTCTTACTTGCTGTCGCAAAGAGTACAGTCACTAATACTATTGACATATGCATATTTTTCTTTATTCAGATTTGTATCCGATGACTATTTCAGCATTCATTGGCAGTATTTATATACACTGATACCTTGTACCCATTATCTACTTTGATTGATTCTATAAGTAGGGTGTTCGTCAGCCCTATAAAGATTCTATGAAGGATACCCGATAAGATTCGTAGAATTTTGTCTAGCGATCACACAGTTTACTCTTCTTAACGTTACAGTACAGGGTCATTAAATAGACTACTCACAGACGTTAGGATAAAAAAATATTCAGGTTTCAAAGGATGTACATAATGAAATATACTGTTATACATTGAAAATGAGTTTATTTCTAAGTAATAACTTAAATAGCAACTATTCAGTATATTTGCTAATTGTAATAAGAAATAATTGAACAGATAAACTAGTAATCCCAGTTTCCGGCATATGTATACGTATTGTTGTAGCAGGACAAGACAAGAAACACTATGCTGTCTCGGAAAACATGCTCACGACCCTGCCAAAATCTTCCTTACGAATTCTCATCCGATTTATTTATTTAAGGACAAAAATATACCTATTACGGATACATTGTCGTAGGCCATCATTTATATCAAATTCAACGTGGGTGAAAAATAAAGATGTTCATAGAAAAGATTGAAAACTGCAAAATATTACCTATCTAATTTTAGATTTATTGCAAAAAATACATTAATTTTCATGTGATTTGAAAATGAACGGTATAAAAAGATTCCTAAACTTATCCCTAAAATGTGATACCTAAAAAGATAAACAGAGCTTAATAACAATAGATCCGATCCTGCAATTATTTGTATTTTCTTAATTTATGGAGAAGATTACGAGGAGAAGTATTTGTGTTGAATTTGTTTAGTGAGTTTTGATCATGTGTCATATCATGTTTATCATATATTGTTAAAGGAATGCTAGGGTTCCAGTATAACACATTTATCATTATCATCATCATGATTCAATCATAATAATAATAATGATATCGAGACATAAGTGCTCGTTACTTGCCCTAGCACATTATAATAGTTCATCATTACACTATATGACTTTGGAAATTATTCTAAGAATTGCATGAGCTTATCGGACATTTACTATATTTTGATTACAGTTGTCGCATATAGCTCATTAGTGTGGGCTACATTAATTTCCCCGAAGTAAGTTAAATTCTAATTCAACCAAAACTTCTTTGAAATCATCGAATAAGCTATCTGTTTCTTAGAAAGCGGTCGTGAGAGAGTTTTTTATAGAATATATCTTAATATATCTTTATAGAAGATATCTTAATGCTCACATTTTGTCATCATTATAGTCGGCGGGTAATGTGTAAGATATTCACCATATTTTGTTCGTCATCTTGCTCATAGAAATCGAGAAATATTGCTATAGAACTGGTGTGAGGACGTTTCCATTTCGGCCCACTTTTCTAGACACGAGAAAGTTAAGGTCCAGTTTTTAATTATATTTATACCTTTTTGTTAGCATTATATTGACAATGCCTATGGAGTTGGAAGTATATATATGTATAATACCAAATATTGATTGCAATAAAAAACTTGTTCAGTTAAAGGTTCTGTATTAATTGATCTGTCTTTCACTCTATTACGCATACTTTAAACATTTGCACTTGCAATACTGTATATTATTACATGCTTGATGTTGTTTTTATAAAGAAAACATAAGGCGAGCCACTCGGCTTTTCATAAGCTCTATTTTCCCAGTGACGCAATAATTTCGCCACAATGCTTATTTGCATATTCTGAGCAGTAATTGCGTCATTTTTGCTTTTAACGTTACATTCTGCACATTTAGTGGTTTTGAGTATTACCCTGTACCTTATTTACAAGCCCATGCTAACAATACAAACACAAAAAGATAATAAAAAATAATATTATCATCATCATTATTAATATTGCTTTTATTATTCTAGGTCACAAAAAATAACGCATGGTTGATATAAACGTTATTTATATTTATAGAAGCTTTAGAAGTGACTTAACATTTATCAATTGTACTTTTATACGGTGTCCGCCCAAAACGTTTCAGCCCATCAAGTTTCCGGCCATATCGTCTCCTCAAATGACGACAATGGGACAAAAAGTTTCCAGTCAAAAAGTTTCCGCCCAAAAGGTTTCCAGCCATAAGGTTTCCAAAACTGATACATGACCTAAAAGGTTTTCACAAAATAAAAGATGGATTTATTGCATTTTTAATCACTGAGCGGAAATAATTATACTCGATTGTTAATTAATGTTTGTGGATCAATTATCAATCCTTTCAATGTAAATAATAAGAGTGTTAGCAATCAATTCTTCAATGCACTAATATTTGATTATCGATAGATGCTACTAAAAAATTATTCTGTCATTGTCATCATGTGTATTGTTCAGCATATCATGCAAACAGCAAGAGAGTTCAAACAGCAAATGCAGTTAAACTTATTTATGTTGAAACGTTATACTATTTAGATTGCAATGTTTATATCAATAATAATATCAAATAAACGTACGTGTGATGTTTAAACTTTAAAAACAGGCATTCATTGTGACATAGAAGTGCACCACATGATGTGTTTTCTCAAATGTGTTTGATATTTTACTATACAATCAGTATGCGTAAAGCACACATCTTAATATCATAATGAAATAAGAATAATAAAATGCAACTTTTAGATATGGCCAGTTTTACATAAAAGCTAACATTCCACTTCATCTCGTTAAGATATTTAAAGCACAATTTTAGAATGAGCTTGTTCAAAAATAGTTTTTAAGTGTGCCCATTGTTATTTTGATTCTTTATGCATATAAATTAATTTTGAAAATCAACACTTATTAATAACACATCCTTCTTTTTCGAATAAAAAGAAAACACAAATTCAATTTGGAATACCATAAGCAAAATGCATATAATTTCACAAGAATCTTAATGTTACTGGTCGGCAAGAATATAATAAAGTCATTAGAATATAAATTGGATGGAAAAGATTATTGTGTACCCCCTGCGTTGAACTGTTATATTTTTGATGATCCTTTGCGTTCATGCTTGTAGAACCAGTGAATGTAAATAATTTGCGCACGACTTTTATCTCATTGCAGAAATGTGTCAACAAACACAAACAGAGGGGCGGTGTTCAGTAATATTTCATGTGAATGCTGTCTCACAAAATAGAAATCAAGTTGTCCGACCAAATTGAAAATTCATACAATGGTCCATATCAAATTTTACGTATCATTTTTTGTCATTGTCGGTTAAGCCTACATTTGTCATTGTAAATTTGTGGTAAATGTCGATGAAGATAGAAAATAGGATGATAAGTTTTTCAACTCATGATTTAAGTAATGATTGAAGCAATTGCGGTTATCAATATCAGCGTTCATTATATAGTAGTCGCACATTAGTAGTCGACTTACTTGTCGCCTTTCAATTGTGTTTTATAAGAATTAATTTACATAGCCATTTGATTATATTGCTCGTACAGGCGGCGCTCTTTAATATATTTATAGATAATGGTAGTACTATATGTAAATGGGGTACATGCTTTATTCTGATTCTGATTCTGACGTGATTCTGACGTGTTTCTATGGCGCTCAGTGACGCTAATATGTAAACATATAATATATGTATGTTGCTAAGCGTTGTGCTTCAATTCAGATTAAGAATAACACTGGTTTGATGACATTGAGTGAAAAGGCTGAGTGTAAAGTAGGGTGTAATAAATTAGGATTTTTCGCTTTCCTAAGATAAGAGCTAGTTTATGCATTACGGTAGCGCGTAACCTTCGCGGCATATTTGGTATATATAGTATATGTAAACAACGGGAAATTCAAATTTGTAGAATAATTAAAAGGTTGTGAAATGCGAAATAATTATTTTCAAATGTATGAAAATAAACTGTTAATTATGGAATATATAATTTTGAAGATTATTATTATTTGCAAATTATTCACTCCGCTGTTTCAGACTACCTGTAGAAAAGGAGAGCCGCTTAAGCGCATATTGTTTTGCTCACTTTTTAACAAGCTTTTAATGAGACAATAAGTCAAATATTAAAATGTAAACCTGTGAATCTGACACTTGGATCTTAGGGTTTTGGCCAGTAAGATGTATAGTTAATATTGTTTTATCGATGTTCAGGTACGTTTTGATAGAAACCATTGTGTCATTTGGCTTGTGATGAGTACGAGGGTTTTGCAATAATTTTGGCCACTATGTATTCATGTGTAAGTATATTAATGAATGAATTGAAAACATTTGATTTGATCCTAGTTGGTCTGTGATATGTAATATTTTAAGGGCGTAATTTTATGAAGGGATAGTGAGCTTTGATTATATTGAATTTATGATGCGTTGGTCTTGTTGAAATAATGAGAAATCTAGATAAACGAAATTATTGATTCGTTATGATAACGATGCAGAATTTGAACTGTGATTTGGTTTTATAAATGAATGATTTATGAAACTATGATTCAAGGCGTGGGTTGGTTGTGTTTCTATCAATAAGTAATGACTTTTGATTAGTTTGTTGATTAGCCCTGGTAGGGATCTGACGCCCTGTCAATCTTCTGGTGATATTCTTATGTCTTTACAACCGGACGAAAAGGCATTCTCTGCAAATTCGCAGGCACATGTACGAGCGCCCAATTCATTACAGAACTGTAGCGGTTACCGTCATTTCGCGAGCGCACATATGAGCGCTCACCCAAATGACACAACAGTCGTAGGTTTCGGTCGAATCATCCCCGCAGCTGTGTTTACGTTATTGAAAATCGCGCGACGTTGAGTCGCGAATCTATGATTTGGCGTAGTAAGCGTGCCTGAAGTTTTGCGTTTCGTGCGATTTATTATTCGTACTGGGTATTGTCGATTAGAAGTATTTTTGGGGGATATAATAGGTTCGATCTGTTAATACATTTGATGATGCCGTTGATTTAATTTTATATCAATAAAATAAGAAACATTTATTCTAGTTAGTTGTATTGCGTCGGGTCACAAAGCTCAATGAAAGGGGTCATACGTGGAGACAAGACGTCATATGTGTTAATAAATATTTCACTCTTTTTTTTTCAGAAAAACGGAATTCTGAATAAATTGGTCTAAGCTATTATCTAGTTGGGATTATCTTGCAGAAAAAAACAGACATATTTTCCACATATCTTTCAAATATGGTAAGACAAGTTCTATACATTACTCTCCCTTTCGAATAGGATGAGTTGTCTACAATAAATTATTCGTAATAGTTGCTAATATATGTATTTAAGAAAATATCTAAAATAACATGTGTTTACATTTAAAAAAACAACAAAGATTTTGTGGCATTTAATTTATTTTATTTTTATCATACAATAATTCAATCTTAATTCTCTGGACGACTCTAAGGTGCTCCAAACGAATAATTTTATCTGCAAGAAAAAACACATTTCGTCATTTCTCAAATATTATTTTGAATATACAAGGAGCTATTTTAGTGTCCATTATCAAACCTACAATTAACTAGGTTTGAATATCGAATGAAAAAAAATATACTATATTATGGTTACGAAGATGATTATAGTGTACTATCATTTTATTTTACAACTTGCATATTTATTCCATTTCCATTTTCCTACTTAAACATCCTTGTGGCAAAGCGATAATTTGAATATTTATATGAAGCGATAATAGAAATAGATACTTTTCCCAAAGGTTTATGTAAAAGTGATTTTCAAATTCGAAGAATTATGCAATGGAATTTTTATATATTATAAGTATCATACCCTATAACTGTGTCCTTTATGAGCTTATAACATATTGATATACCATAATTTATCAACATGTGTATATTACAAAATACTTACCTCACTAAAATGGCGGAGGTCCGGAACAGACATCTGGTACTGTGTCCTCTGCATCGTAACAACAGCAAGCATCAGGATCTTCTAGGACCGCACATTGGTCATCAAAATTGGGGCACTGCAGTGGGGTATCGTTGCATGGACATCCAATCTCACAGGCACCGGGGTTATCTGTGGGTCAACAGGCCGTACCTGGGGGATCCTCTCCTAAAAGTTTAAAACATGCGTAACAATTGGTGTAATTACCGTATGTTTATTATATTGTTGGGACCCTACAGTGGAGTGTCGTTGCATTGGCATCCGATCTCGAAGGCACCGGGGTTTTCGTTGGGACCACAGGCCGTACCCGGGGGATCCTCTCCTAGAGGTTGAAAAACATGCGTAAAATTCAGTGCTAACATATGTTTATTATCTTTTATCTTGAAATATGAGTTCTTGTCTTTCTAATATCATTGATAACGTAGATCTTACGAAAGTATTACAAAGCATTGTCCAATTAACGATAATTCCCTGGATTTGCTGGAAAAATATACACATGTATCTTTGTCTTTATGTGTTTATCAATGAATACCAGATCGATGACCTACAGATATGATGATATGCTGCTACAAGCAATGCAAAACGTTAAAAAATAAACAAATTATATCATTTTAATACAGAAAGCTTCAAATAATAATTTGGTTCACCTGTGCAAATCGTTGGCAGCTCATTTGTTGGCTCATAACAGCAACATTCACCATTTTCTAAGTCTGCACATTGTTCGTCATAGACATCGCAATGAAATGCTTGTTCTCCGCTGGTCCGCAAGCGAGGCCAGGTGGCGGAGTCATACAATCTGAAATTATATTTGAGTTCTCTTTTAAAGGAAAGCTCAAAACTTAATGATAATGGAAGAATTCAGATTACCGGGATAACAAATTAAAACCCCATTACATTTCCGTACATCAGTGCAGAGCACACGCCTATCTAATTTTACGAAAGCCAAATTTTTGATTTTGTATAATGACGATTTACCCGATGCATACCATAATATAAAAAGATAAAATATAGATTCTTACTTGCTACCGCAAACAATACACACACTAATACTATTGCCATCTGCATATTGCTCTTTCTTCAGATTTGTATCCGATGATTATTTCAGAACACATCGGCAGTATTTATATACACTGATATCTTGCACTCTTAATCTATTTTGATACATTATATTAGTATATGTTCGCTTGATTCCTTGAAGAACAACTGATACGATTCGTAGAAGTGTGTCTACAGATAATACAGTTTGGGGTCATTAAATAGTAAACTGACTTACTTTAATATATAAACTGCTCTTTTGCTAAGAATATACAGTTTTCCACATGAAGATAAAGTATAGTTGTATTCTCTCAATTATTGTGTTGCATTTTCAGAACAATTTTAAATTTCACATTGAAGAATACTGAACAGCACCCGACAACTTATTTTCAATAGGCAGTAAAATCAACTTACAACAACTTTACAAATACGAAGGACAACCAAATAATCGTTTTTAACATAATATGTTTAGCAAAATGTGTTCAGTTTTGGTTTCATGCCAGATGTGATGCTTTGCAATTTACAGAGGAGAAAATACTTTTTCGAAAATTCAAACGATGAATATAAATTTATTATGATTTAAAAACTAAAATACATTTTTGGATGATTTCAATTCTCTTTGATCAATTTCCTACTAACTTCTCTCATTACTTGTTACTAAACTGGCGCATTTATTAAAAGGGTATCCCCAAAATCTCCAGGCAGAACGTTTGAGCTCAAAATTTCTAAGATAGTCGAGCAGCCTTTGTGATGACCAACACGAAGGTTCTCTTCAAAACTGGGGAACACTAATCAAACTGTTGAATGCAACATTCAACAAATACTAATGAACAAATACTTAGTTTACTCTGTAAAGTCTTTACAATCACTCTCTGTATATCGATATAGTGTATCAAGGGATAATCGTCCCTATGTTAGGGTTAGTTATGTCTACCTAGTACATATAAACAAACACATATGTTGCTTTGAACGGTAGGTAAATTTCGGACCAAAGCTATAAACAAGGCTCAAAAATCATACAACAATAGGTTTTCGATAGAAGTGGATAGCTGGAGATGAACGTAGATACGCTTGCAGATGATATCAAAAAAATCGCCACAGTTTATCTTTTTTTCTAATGAATCTGTTTTTGTAACAACGATTTGTAGGGATTAATTTGCATTACGTAGTTATTGTATATTTTTTGATTGGTGTGTAATAAGAAATATATCTAACTATTCCTTGCTTCAGTACGTTATAGTTATTATCACGATACGATTTAACATAGAAAATAATTCTGAGAATTATATGATCATACCGTACATTCACCAGCCTGGTGTTACAGTTTTTTAATCTATACATTTGAAAGTATGCGTCGTAGCAATTCCATGAAAGATAGTTAATTTGTATTCATCCCAAATTTCATGCACGTGGACCGATAAGCTATCAGTTTCTTGGAAAACAGTCGAGTGCATGATCACGTAACATGCACACAGTTATATAAACCCGTCAAAATAAGTAACTTATAATTTGTTAATCTTAGTTATAGTTACTTTTAAATTATCATATATATTTTTCTGGGCGGTAGGAAAGAACGGGGTTGTTGATCAAGACTACAGATTAATGGCACTCCGTAACATGTACCATGCCTTATCGGTGGGATTCAGGTCAGGGCTGAACGGCGGCCAGTCTAGATGGGGAATAGTCTAGGTGTCGCTCATGAAATTCCTGTACAATTTGAACACAGTGGGGGCGGGCGTTGTAGTAGTGGAATATATAACCCTGGCCTATTGAACGAAGACCGAATGGAATCGCAATTGGCTCTAGGATAAAGTCCACATAAAAATTGCTATCCATTGTGTTCCGATTTGTCCAATTTATGACACCAACTGATCCTGGGTTGCGCCCTGCCGTCAATATGGTGCAACGCGAAACGCGACTCGAAAACGCGAAAAAATCACATTTCTCCATTATTCGCCTTCTCAATTGCACTAGTTTCCTTCCTTCTATCGGTAAGTAATGGATAACGAGCGGGTTTACGAGCCCTAAAATTGGCGATATGCAGGCGGCTTTACATGTCGCTGAGTTTATTGCTCTAATACATTCCGTATTGTGGAAGCGGTAGCAAATTTTCCAACATAGTCGAGGATCACACCATTGTCATTTACGTCTATGCAAACGAGTAGACCCGATCTTGGCTTATCCTTAACCTCACCCGTTTGCCTGGTATCTGTTAGCAACGCACTGACTGTTGGCTGCGACGGGACAGAATTTGCATGCTAAGCAATTGTGCTTCCAATCGGCTCAATAAGAAATGGCAATGATTTGCCATCAGTCACCCTTAGACAGACGTGGCATGTTTATTCACAAAGTACCCATTTTGGGAAATGGTAGGAGTATGTATGTGCAAAATATCATTTTAGGAAAATGCTGTATTATTAAGTAAAAATAATAGCTTTGAAAAAAATATAAGGTTACTTTTTTGAGGGGTTTATATTTATGGCAGCAGGGATCGTATGTAAATAAAAAAAACATGCAAACACGTATGGATTATGCTCAAGTTTTTTTGATAATTAAGAAAAAAAATCAAAAATGAGGAAAACAAATACATTTTTTTCATTTATTCATGGTGTTCCATATCATGGATCAATTCATCCCTATATTGAAAATCTATTATTTACTCCATACAGACATGTCTCATCACGACATTTTGCGAATATACACATACAATAATTCGCTGTATATATGAATAGCAATTCCACTCGATGACAAAGCATGAAATGTTTTTCTAAACAAATAAAAATTTGAAAATGCTGATAAGGTAAGTGCGGAAATGACCTCAGCTGTCTTTCGATGGATTCCGTTGTTAAAATTTCCTTGGTATTCACAATTTCAATTATTGTTGAAAAATGTCAAGTGTATATTTTCTATGAGACTGAAATCATATGAAAAGACTTATTTCATAATTTTTATTGCTTTATAGAATTAAAACAACTGAAATTTAGTAAATACAAATTTAATACACAAATCAAATTTCTAAGGCCCGCCGGGGAAGGGCATCACTCTTCCCTATGCCTATGGCTAAGGACCCTGATTATCTTATGCCTTTTGAAAAATGACTTTTATGTTAGAATTTATATAAGATAGTTATAAACTTGTTTTTTTTATCAGCAACTAGTTTTCACACATAAAGAATTGCTGTTTTCTAAATGGAGTAAAACAATACATGTAGTTAGACTTCTATATGTAATGCTACACGATTTAAACAAAATGTTTTCTTTTCTGTATATCGTCAGGGGGACACCTATATTCAAAGTTGTATGCTCGTGTACAAACATTTTGTAAAAACCCCTGAATTAATGTAATATCATTCTTAAGTTAAAATACTGAATAGTAAAAATGCTAACTTTAAACAAGAATGGCACCGCACCTCTTCTCAAATGCATTCACTTAAAACATTAAAATATTTCATAAAAAAAAATTGATATCTCGAATAACCTTTTTTTCAAAGGTATCCCTAATTGTTACGAATATATAAGTTTAGTGTGCTGGTCTAGCAGGTTAGAATCTCAGGAATACTTTTAGGTAAATGCAATACGATAAACTACTATATAAGACCGGTCTGTATTTTAATGAAGAAAGCTATATCTCATCTTTGATTATATTAAATATATTTTATGTGGTATTATTTTAAGAGGTGTATATAGGTTACGTTTATACTAGAGAATATGAGTCATGTTTTGCATTTGAAGCTTTTCAGCGACGTCTTGAGATTCGATGTTCGCTTAATTGCAAACTTTTTTTCACGTTTATTATCAACCAGATCCCCATTTCATATTCTAACCAGCCGATAAATAACTTCAGGTGAAATGTTACATCATCGTATACATGTGATTTTTGTTCATAGCTCCTAAGACAAAGTGATGCGCGTGAAAAATTCCGAAAACAAAAATGGACCAAACCTATATCCTGCTCCGTTTTCATAAACGAAAAATACAGCAGATATGTTTTTATTTTGGATGTGGTCACATTGAAGAAACTTACCTTCAAACCAAGCTTTAACCACTAAATTTCATGACGATAATCAGCAATATTATTCCATTAAAATACCTTCAAACTCACTGTAAATTAGCTTTAAACTTTAAATATTTAATAAGGAATTTTTAATAGACGCCTTTGGTTTAAATGATAGTTAAAAGCAGGGGTGAATGCGCTTTAAACTGGAAACAGTTTGTATCATCAGTAACACGACCATAGGGGTTTTGGATATTCACGCAATCAACCGTCAACATAATTTGGGCACTTCTCATATTTAGACGTTGGCATTGTCTTTAATTAAAGATTCAGAAATTCTTTATATGCTATGTTTTTATGAGACATGTTTAAAACAATTACATGGAATAAAACAAATATTTTCGGCGTTTAATTTATTTCATTATCTTATGATACAATAATTTAGTTTTAATTTTTGTCCTTTGGACGTCTCCAAGATGCTTCAAACGAATCGTTTTCTCTGAAAGGTAAAAAAAGTCTCATATAATTCATTTAGTCTCATTTAATTCATATATAATTTAATAATTATATAAGTCATATAATTTTGAATAGACGAAGAAATTTGATCGTGTAAACAGATGGTAGTATCCATAATTAAACCTGCTATTAAGCAAGTCTGATTTTTAAATAAATAAAAATACACTATGGTTTACCAAAATGATTTTAGGTTACTATCATTTTCAAAGATTGTTTTGGACACTGAAGATATACCAAATCTATATACGATAATTCATCAGCATGTATTTTACAAAATACTAACCAAACTAAAATGGCGGAGGTCCGGCACAGACATCGGGTACTGTGTCCTCAGCGTCATAGCAGCAACAAGCATCTGGGTCTTCCAGGACCGTGCACTGATCGTCGAAATTGGGACACCGCAGTGGAGTGTCGTTACATGGACATCCTAGCTCACATGCACCGGGGTTATCAGTGGGTCCACAGGCCGTACCCGGAGGATCCTCTCCTAAACAGGTGCATATATATGTTATATGATAAGAATCTCTAACGTTGAATATATGTTTTTGTAAGTCAGCTTATTTATGTGAGCGTTTACATCATTAGGTTTGCTAAATTGTGTTTCAGTCAGGGTATTTTAGGGACAGTCAATAATGAATTAAGCATTAATAGACCCGGCCTGAAATATGAAATCCCGTTTTGTATACCTGTACAGATGGTGGGCAGTTCATCTGTTGGTTCATAACAGCAACAATCACCATTATTCAATTCTGCACATTGTTCGTCATAGACATCGCAATGGAAAGCTTCTCCTGCGCAAGGACAATCAGGAGTACAAGTTCCTGTGTTCTCCGCTGGTCCACACGCAAGTCCGGGTGGTGGGGTCATACCATCTGAAGTAATTTTTAAAATATGTTTTAAGGAGAGTTTGAAACTTAATTGAACGGGCGACTTCAGTCAATTAAAGAATAATTTTATGTTTATAATACAACTGACTTACAATACCGAATTGTTTTGTTTTAATGTTTTAGTTAATGTTATATAATCAACAATTTCTGGAAATAGATTCCAATAAGCTTTAAAATACTTTTCTAAAATATTAAGTTATAAGTTTATATACTATGTAACTTATAAATTCATAACATGGCGGGTATTT
>LQRL01074588.1:44260-59924 GCA_001703475.1 Hydroides elegans
TAAAAAGCTATAAAACGCAACAAGATTACACATTGTGAAGCGTGAGACAGTGTGAGCATAGCAGAAATTGACCGGCCTTTGAATTCTATGCCTCGTCGAGAAAGAGAAGCATATGAGCTTGAAGGCAACAATACAAATTATTAGAGGTTTGATTTGTTTAGACTGCTGACCCGTGACATTTCGCACGACAGATTCTATTGATTCATAAAAGGTGACCCTGGTTTGCTATTGCAGTGTTGTGATCTATAGATTCGTGTATTCGTGAAGAAGGCACACTGTTTTATGCTGTAAGGTGTTAAATGTAATGGTTTTGTAAACTAGAGTTCATAGACTCGACACTCTAATCTTAGGCTGCATCAGGAACCGCATTCATACAATTTCAGCTGATTTTCAAACTTATACATTTGTCAGGAGATAGATTTTCTATATGCATTTTTTAACGTTTTATGTCTGTATTCTACATTATGAGTCATTGATATTCTATAAGGTTCTTTTGTTTATGTACTTTGTGGACCGTTAGTGTTTACTGTTTATATGTAAGGCTCATTGTAAATAATATTCGAGTTCTTGAATGCAGTAGAAGTTTGTAGAATCTTCTAGAATCTAGAATGTTATGGAATGTTCTAGACCGAATTGTAACATAGTATAAATAGGGATCGAATTTTGTCGTAGTTAGTTCCGACCCAGGAGGGGTTCGGCTACTCGGATACGATTGGAATTATTAATTGAATATAGTAAGGGATATAATAAAATATAAAGGCATCTGTGTGATCCAAGAATAGAATTCAAGTGGAATTCGGATATAACCAAGGCTGATAAAGCATACATAAGAATATGTGTTTTTGCGGATATTCGATATAATAAAGCTGTGATTTGGAACTTGTGGCGTTTTATTCGGACTCTAAACGTGTAACGATTGTACCACGAGGGCAGTTCCACAACAAAGACAGTATTAGATGGGTAATTCTAAGCTGTTTCTTGACAATATTCTTTGTTTTATAATATAGAGCTATATCTATAATTATAGTCACCTGTAGGCGGATTATAACCTGATATTGTTTTGTTCAATCTAAATTGTATTTTATTTAATATCGCTTTATCTAGGGTGTAATAGAGAGCCTGTTTACGGGTTATATATTGATTATATATTGATTATGTTTATCTTTATTGACTGTACTTAATTGCAACCTAAGGCAAGGTTGAATCATTCATCCTTAAATAATATTATTTGAAATCGTGAGACGCCTAAATTGATGGGTGGTGTTTTACCATTTCCTGTAACTCATATATCTCTTATCCAATTGTATTCATTTTCCGTATACTTATTAAACGAATATATATTTGAAAGGTAGATATGATTTTTAGAAACAATAGAAACATGTCAGATGAGAGAGATCTTCCAATATTTTTGTAAAGTCAGATAAACCAAAACTGTATGTTCAAACATTGTTTGCATTGAATCAAACAAATATGTTCGGCGTTTAATTAATTTATTTGTTATGATACAATTACTCTGTTTTATTTTTTATTATGTGTACGTGTCCAGGAAGCTTCAAACGAATCGTTTTCTCTGAAAGTTAAAAAAAAGTAATTTCTCAAATATAATGTTGAATAACCGAAGAGATCGGATCGTATAAATATGAATGTTAGTAACCGTAAATATAACTGCTATTAAGCAAGTCTGAATGTTAAATAAATAAAAATACTCTATGGTTTACCAAAATGATTATAGGTAACTACCATTTTCAAAGATTATTTTGGACACTGAAGATATACTAAATTTATATACGATAAATCATCAGCATGTATTTTACAAAATACTTACCAAACTAAAATGGTGGAGGTCCGGCACAGACATCGGGTACTGTGTCCTCAGCGTCATAACAGCAACAAGCATCTGGATCTTCCAGGACCGTGCACTGGTCATCGAAATTTGGGCACCGCAGTGGAGTGTCATTACATGGACATCCAAGTTCACATGCACCGGGGTTATCAGTGGGTCCACAAGCTGTACCTGGGGGATCCTCTCCTAAAACAGATGCATATATGTGTTAAATGGTTTGAATCTATAATGGTGCAGTTATGTCTATTAAAAGTCGGCTTATAAATGTTAATTCTATTAGTATATACATACTTGTGTTTTCTACATTATGTTGATATATTGTTTAAGTTAAGGTACTAAAGGGTTAATCAATTATAATCACTTGTATTAATAGACAAGTATAGGTTATCAAATAGGCAGAGTGCGGTCATGGAAATACAAGAGCGTCGAGACGTAGTCGAGACCTTCTTGTATTTCCAGACCGCACGAAATAAGCTTATTTTTTCTCAAAATGTATTTTACTCTGCCCTTCATGTTGGCCGCTAGTTGCAAATATATAGATCAGGCGTCTATTTCTAAAGAATCATGAAATAAGGGCTAATAAAATAAAAGTCGGGTAATTATAATAGGATTGTATGGTTAATTTTTAAACAAGTAAAGCTTAAAACGTATCAAATTTTCAAGATATTCTTCAAGATATTCTTGAATTCAAATACTCAAATTAATATGAAACATTATAAATTGTTTTCATGAAAATGTAAGCAACTCAAATATTCTAATAAACTAAGCACCGTTTGTTATCTAAACTGAGTTATGTTCTTTATTCTTCTGATAATAATAATCGAGTGTGAATTATTAAATCCCATGCTGTATACCTGTACAGATGGTTGGCAGTTCATCCGTTGGTTCATAACAGCAACAGTCACCATTATTCAAGTCTGCACATTGTTCGTCATATACATCGCAATGAAATGCTTGTCCTGCGCAAGGACAATCAGGAGTACAAGTTCCTGTGTTCTCCGCTGGTCCACAGGCAAGGCCGGGTGGTGGAGTCATGCAGTCTGAAATTATTTTTTTTTTCAAAATATGTTTTACGGAAAGTTCAAAACTTAAAGAAAACGGGCGAATTAAGTCAGTTTAAGAAAAATTTAATGTTTATCATACAGCTGACTTACAATACTGAATTGTGTTGTTTAATGTTTTAGTTAATGTTATATAGTCAACAATTTTGCGAAAAAAAGTTATAAGTTTATATGCTATGTAACTTATAAGCTCATAATATGGCGGGTATTTAGTACTTATTTACCGTCATGATCTGATTTTATGAAGGCCAAATGAGATTAAACAAATATTTGCTCATGTTTTGGTTTTGTATATTGGTTTTATTTTTTGTAATATACACCTTAATATTAATATACACACAAATTTAAAATCAAGGTTCTTACTTGCTGCTGCAAAGAGGACAAACACTAATAGAGTTATTGACATCTGCATATTTGTCTTTCTTTAGATTTGTATCCGATGACTATTTCAGAATACTGCGGCAGTATTTATATACTCTGATATCTTGCAACCGTAATCTATTTTTACAGGTTCTAGGAATATGGGGTTTGCCAGTCCTATAAAGATTCTCTGAAGGATAACTGTAAACATTCGTAGAATTTTGTCTAGAGATAACAGCGTTTACTCCTCTTAACGTTACAGTTCGGGGTCATTGGAAATCAATCTATCAGACTTGTTTATATCCAAACTATTTTTTTATTCGAACATGAAGCTTTCCCCAATGTAACTTTTTACTATATTTGTAACTATAACTATATGTAACTATATTTGTATTCCCTCAATTGATGTGTGAGGTTTCTTTTTGGAGCATTTCTCAATTGTCATAACGAGTTCTAGAGAAAACGAATCAAACTAGGTCTGCATTAAAACATGAATGTACAAACATGACAAATAAATTCTTCAACTCTATATAAGCTGTGTCATAAATGAGCACTCGCTTTATATGGATTCATGATATAAAGGGATGAGTATTTATGTTGGGGTAAGTTCTATGCATCCAGTTAATTTAAAGAAACCTGTAGGTTCGTCAACTGTTAATTTCTACCCAACTTAGGGGCAAGTGGTACACAAGGCAACGTGACAGATTGAAGAATAAATATTCAGGGGTTAAACTTTACAGAAAATGAAGGTCGCGCGCAAAACCTTCCCCAGAACGAAGGTCGAGCAACCTATTTTCAAGATTTTTCTTATAATATCTTATAAATGCAAACTTTACATACATGCATTACTATTTATTGTTTTTCAATGTAACTTACGCACAAGAAAACTCATATAATGTTTTTGAATCCGATTGGATAGTCTTATCAATGAAACTGGAGAGAACATCATTTGATTCCTTTGGTTATCGAAACCTCAGATTCCGTGTTCGCTCTATATTGTTTGAAGTATGCTGTAGGGCACCTCTCGAAACATTTTTGTTAAAAGTAGAATCAAATTTAGTGTCTTATTCAAATAAACATTCATGAAAAATTAGCTCTTTCAATCTGTTTAGTATTTATCAGCAGTCTTTGTATAGGAAAACAGGGTATCAATGAATGATCGATTCAATGTAAAGGAGAGTTTTGTGTATCTAGCGTATAAAAGTAAACATCTGTATTCCTTAGAACGGTAGGTAGGCCTTACCCAACATCGGATCAAGACTATGAAGAATGCTCAAATATCATGCAACAATATCTTTCCGATAGAAAAGAATAGCTAGAAGTGAATGTAGATACGTAGAACGTAGATACTGTTGCAGATGATATAAAAAGAAACGCCACATTTCATTTTATTTCATAAGAATCAAGTACTTGAAACAAAGATTGGTAGGCATTAATTGACATTACGTAGTTATTGTATATTCTTTTGATTGTTGTGTGAAAAAAATCTATCTAACTATTTCTTGCTTCAGTATGTTATAGTTATTATCACGATACCAGATGACATTGAAAATCATTCTAAGAATTTTATGATCATACCGAACATTCACCAGCTAGGTGTTACAGTTTTCGAATTTGTAAGTATGTTAATATGTGTCGTAGCAGTTCCCGGAAAGATATTGAATTCATATTCATCCCAAATGTCATGCTCGTGGCCCAGTAAGCTATCAGTTTCTTGGAAAGCAGTCGCGAGAGGAGTTTTATCGGTACTTTCCTAAAATTATCACTTTTTGACATCAGTAGGTCAAGTGTGCTCACTAAAAAAGGTACACAATTATATATATTTATGGCAGCAGGGATTGCTTGAATGTACGCTAATCACAAATAGGCAAAAACATGAAAAGCAATTATTATTTGCTCCTTACAGACATGCTCTATATCGAGTGTCTGCGATTAAACACATACAACCAGCATACAATGATTCGAATATATATACGAACATTAATTGCACCCAATGAAACAATATGAATAGTTTCTAATTAGTCTTCCGCTATTGCGCTTGCACAGTAGTTTATTCTGTCCTAACCATCCGTCACTGAGACTAATAAATAAGCCCTGAAAAGCGTCCGTCTGAACGTCTGACTGCCGAAAGGCTGTGTATATTTTTGTTCAGACAAGATCTTGGTTATCCCTCGATGGCTTGCATTTTGAAAGCACATATATTGGAGTGGTTTCTATATTGTCGGTTATTTTTTTTTATTTTTTCAACAAAATAAAAATTTGAAGATGTTGATTCAGTTAGTACGGAAGACACCTCACCTGTCTTTCGGTGGATTCCATTGTTAGAATTTCCTTGGAATTCAAAATTTGAAATGTAAACTTTCAAGTTTATGTGAAAACTGTGAAAAATGTGAAAAAATGAGTTATGTGTTGATTTCAAGTTACTAGGTTATTGCTCATAATATAACATATGCTCCCTCCTCAAAAATTCTGTAGCGAAATAAAAAAAAACATAATATCTCCGCAAAAACCTAGTATCTCCTTGTTGCGCCGTGGAGGTTTTTATAGATTTTCTCGAAGCTATGAAAGAGTCAGTTACTAGGTTCTTGCAAAACACTGTACTGCTCACCCGTCTCGTCCTATATACACAAATGATCTGATCACTGAACTCAGTTGCACCGGTTGATTCGTTGCTGTGACGTTTTACAAACCAAAATAACTTATATGAACCTTCGATAAATCAACAATATTTGTGTACGTTTTATCGGCTTCGATCTTATCGATAATATATTTGCTTTTTTGTTTGAGTGTCTAGTTCAAGATTTGATTGATTAGAAATAGTTCTTTTGTATTTATATTGTCCACATCTAGCTTACACACATAAGTACTTGCGGTCTTCTCAAAATGAGTAAAACAATACATGTAGTTAAACTTCTCTCTGTTATGGTAGCCAAACATAAAGGTGTTTCTGTATATATTGAGGTGCATTTTTCAATTCAAATAGGTATGTTCGTATAAAACGTACCTAAATTTAGTTTAAATTTTGGATACAATTATTAGGTTTAAATATTTTGAAAAGTTAACATACTGGTTTTCATAAAGAATAGCACCGCATCTCTTTTCAAATGCATCCACTTGAAATATATCACAAATGTTAATGTTTTGAATAACAATTGTTTGCAAATGTATCCTTAATATTTGCGAATATATGAGCTCAGTGAGCTGGTTTAAATGGTTAGAATCTCATGAATACATTTAGAAAGATAATATACGATAAACTACTGTATGAGGCCAGTCTCTAGTTTGATATAAAAAGCTATAAAACGCAACCAGAATACACATTGTGAAGCGTGGGACAGTGTGAGAATAGCAGAAATTGACCGGCCTTTGAATTCTATGCCACGTCGAGACAGAGAAGCATATGAGCTTGAAGGCAACAATACAAACTATTAGAGGTTTGACTTGTTTAGACTACTGTCCCGTGATATTTCTAACGACAGATTCTATTGATTCATAAAGGGTCACCCTGGTTTGCTTTTGCAGCGTTGTGATCTATAAATTCGTGTATTCGTGAAGAAGGCCCACTGTTTTATGCTGTAAGGTGTTAAATGTATTGGTTTTCTAATCTAGAGTTCATAGACTTGACACTCTAATCTTAGGCTGCATCAGGAACCGCATTCACACAATTTAAGCTGATTTTTAACCTTATATATTCTATGTTTTATGATATAGAGCTATTTCTATAATTACAGTCACCTGTTGGCGGATTATAACCTGATATTGATATGTTCAATTTAAATTGTATTTGATTTAATATCGGTTTATCTAGGGTGTAATAGAGAGCCTGTTCAAGGGTTATTTATTGATTATATATTGATAATGTTTATCTTTATGGACTGTACTTAATTGCAACCTAAGGCAAGGTTGAATCATTCATCTTAAAATAATAATGTTTGAAATTGTGACTTAAAGATACCAATGAAAAAAAGAGTCAATACTAGTCGATACCCATCTCTCCATAAATGATAAAATATCAAGCTATAATTTATAATACCTCAATTAACTCGCTAGAAAATCAATGATTCAACGGATTATTAATTAAAATCGACTAAATAAATATCATATTCAAAGACAAAATACACGAACCTGACCTTAAAGTAATAAAAAACATAAAGATTATATAGGAAATGCCGAAACGTAGGACGCCTAAATTGATGGTGGTGATGTGCAATATCATATAACTCATATATCTCTTATCCAATTGTATTCATTTTCTGTATACTTATTAAGCGAATATATATGTTTGATTTGAAAGGTTAATATAATTTTTAGAAACAATAGAAACATGTCAGATGAGAGAGATCTTCCGATATTTTTGTAAAATCAGATGAAGCACACTTGTATGTTCAAACATTTTTTACATTGAATAAAACAACTATATTCGGCGTTTAATTTATTTATTTTTTATGATACAATTATTCAGTCTTAATTTTTGTACTGTGGACGTCTCCAAGATGCTTCAAACGAATCGTTTTCTCTGAAAGTTAAAACAAAAGTCATTTCTCAAATATAATGTTGAATAACCGAAGAAACTGGATCGTATAAACATGGCTGGCAATATCCGTAAATATACCTGCTATTAAGCAAGTTTGAATTTTCAATAAATTAAAATACACTATGATTTACCAAAATGATCATGGGTTACTATCATTTTCAAAGATTGTTTTGGACACTTATATATCTATTGTTTGGGTATTTGTCTGATTTAAACAGCGATTTATAGAACAGTGAATCCCAAATTTGCGGGCTTAGGTAATGGCTTTTTCATATATCATTAGTTTGTTGAAAATATACCAAATTTATAATCGATAATTCATCATCATATGTATTTTACAAAATACTCACCTCACTAAAATGGCGGAGGTCCGGAACAGACATCGGGTACTGTGTCCTCAGCGTCATAGCAGCAACAAGCATCTGGATCTTCCAGGACCGTACACTGATCGTCGAAATTGGGGCACCGCAGTGGAGTGTCATTACATGGACATCCAAGTTCACATGCACCGGGGTTATCAGTGGGTCCACAGGCTGTGCCCGGGGGATCCTCTCCTAAAACAGATGCATATATGTGTTGAATTATAAGTATCTCGAGCGGTGCAGTTATGTATTCTTAAAAGTCGGCTAATAGCTTTGTGTTAGCATTTACATAGTTAAGCTTTATAAAATGTGTTTCAGACGGGGTATTTGAGTGTTAGTCAATTATGAATTATGTAGTAATGGACCAGGCCTGAAAATATTGAATCCCGTTTTGAATACCTGTACAGATGGTTGGTATTTCATCTGTAGGTTCATAGCAGCAACATTCACCGTTGTCTAAGTCTGCACATTGTTCGTCAGATACATCGCAATGAAATGCTTGTCCTGCGCAAGGACAATCGGGAATGCAAGTTCCTGTGTTTTCCGCTGGTCCACAAGCAAGGCCGGGTGGTTGGGTCATACCCTCTGAAGTAATTTTTAAAATATGTTTTAAGGAAAGTTTAAGTATTAAGTCAGTTTAAGAATATTTTTATGTTTATCATGCAACTGACTTACAATACAGAATTGTGTTGTGTTTTTTCAGTTGATGTTACATAGTCAACAATTTTGCGAAATAGATTCCAAAAAGCTTTGAAATACTTTTATAAAATATTAAGTTATAAGTTTATATACTATGCATCTTATAAGCTCATAATATCGCGGGTATTTGGTACTTATTTACCGTCATGATCTGATTTTATGAAGGCCAAATGAGTTAAAAAATAATAAAAAAATGCCCATGTTTTGGTTTTGTATATTGTTTTTTTTTCTAATATACACCTTAATATTAATATATACATAAATTTAAAATCAAGGTTCTTACTTGCTGCTGCAAATAGTACAAACACTAATAGATTTATTGACTTCTGCATATTTGTCTTCTTCTTTCTTCAGATATGTATCCGATGACTATTTCAGAATACTTGGCAGTATTTATATACACTGATATCTTGCAATCGTAATCTATTTTGACAGATTCTAGGAATATGGGGTTTGTCAGTCCTATAACGATTCTCTGAAGGATAACTGTTAAGATTCGTAGAATTTTGTCTAGATATAACAGCGTTTACTCTACTCAACGTTACAGTTCGGGGTCATTGGAAATTAATCTAACAGACTTGTTAATATCTAAACTACGTATTTGGTACGAACATTAATCGTTCCTTATGTAGCAACTATACTTGTATTTCCTCAATTGATGTGTTATTTAATTAAAGCATTTCCAAATTGTCATAACGAGAACTAGAGAAAACGAATCAAACTAAGTCTGCATTAAAAAAAATTAAACATGAATGCACAAACATAACAAATTAATTATTTAATTCTATATAAGCTCTGTCATAAAAGAGCACTCATTTTAGATTAATGATATGAGGGGATAATTTTTATTTTATTTTGGGGTTAGTTCTATGTATTAAGTAACTTAAACAAAGGGCAAGGCAATACACAAGGATTAAATAATACATAGTGTTTGACCTGGTGTTCCTGCCAACATCCTCACAAACTGTCATCTAATTCATAAAATTATTTACGACAAATCTAACCTGGTATGAAGGCATTGTCCCGGTATGATTTTAAGATCAAATGCACCTTGGATGAACACATACAAATATTTTAAGAACAGCATAATAAATACTACAAAATCATACTTATTTTTATTTTGAGATTGCTGCAAAAGCATGAAAATTCATTTAAACATGTATGATAAAAAAGAAAATGCTTGTATTTGTTCCTTAGAATGGAAGGCTTCCTTATCAATAATGCTTAACAAATTTACAACACCACATTTTCTCTCAGTTTGGAAGGAGATACATAGTAAAGGGAAAACATCGTAAATCTTGCAGGTGTTATGAAAAAACGCCTTTGAGTCATGTCATTGCATGTGAATGAAGTATTTGAAACAAATAATAGTAGGGATTAATTTGCATAACAACTTTATCTCATATTATTTCCATTTTGATACACGAGAACTCCATCTAAAGTTATTTGCTCTATTTCGTTATAGTTATCATCACGATACCATGTGACATTGGAATATTATTCCAAGAATTATATCGTCAAATCTTGAAGGCATATATATGAAGTAACAGTTTTCATGTCTATAGTTGTTTAGAATTCGTGTTTAGTATGTCGCAATGTCGCAATTACCTTGAAATAAATTGATTAGGACTTCTCAGAACTACGTGAAACATTACCTCGTTACATAGTTGTTTCTTTGATAATAGCCGAGAGAGTGTTCTTATGGAATTCACCTGAAATAGCAACCTAATAAAAATTTACATTATGAGTCTATTTTGGCGGGAAATATTCAAATTTATATAAATCGAAAACCACTATATGTCACGAGCTCATTTCGATATTTAATTAGTTTGATATTGATAATATGCACATTCAATACTTCGACGAATAGACTTTATACATCTATTGTTGGTTAGTCCAAGATCGACCTTATTGAATTTATATGATATTTTTGTCTTAATTTGTTGTTTATTTTTAATTTGCTCAAGTGTTTCGGTAAAGTTATGGTAAAAAGTGTAAAATAATCAGTGTTTACGATATAGATTATATATAAACAAAACACTCATATGCAATCTGATTGGTTGTATTTGAGTGGATAGGCTATTCACACAAAGATTTGTATATCAGCCAAACCTCTCTATGGTTCGCAACAAAACACTTAACTAAGCCAGAAAATGAATTGTTGTTCGCTTATAAGGAGTTCAAACAATATATATATAGTCACTTTCCTTCTTTGAAAATCCTCAAGCCAAACAAACTATGATTTTTTTTCTAAAATTATACTCAAGCAAAATAAAAATTCACCGGAAATGTTATGAAACTGTATGGACTTGCATGTCGGTTCCATCAAGGTCCTACATATGGAAATTAGACGAGATATGAACTGGTAAAGTATTGAAATTTTGTATTATGTAAATTGATATACAAAATTTACCGTATTTATATACTCATGTATACTGGTATATATAAAATACTGTGATGGAAATTGGATTCCTTGGTCAAGGCGCTTTTTAAAACAAGAAGATATATTCGTTTAATCTAAACAGTTTCCACATTTTTTTAATATGCTCGTTTTACCATTCAGCATTTAAAACAATTATATATGATAACATTTCATATTTCAAAACAATTTTATGAATAGGGTTTCCTAATATGTGTCCATAGATGAGTTTGAAGTGCTTATCTTTCTAGTTAGAACCCATAGAAGCCCTTTAAAAAAATGCGATTGACTTCTACAACTGCTTCAAAATAAAAGAGTCTTTAGTTTATGATAAAAGCCTTATGCCACGTGATTGTATTATAACCATAACTTTAAATTATTTTTTTCTGATATTAAACACAATTTTGCCTTGATTTCTTCTCGCCAGAGAGCGATTCCCAAGTTTGCATAAAAAAATATCTATTTAAAAAATACCCACTTTTTCTAGAACATCTCAAGTGTATAGCAATACAAATATATTTTATAAACATTAAGTAAAATTCATATCATTCAAAATCTTGTTGGCTAGCCGAAAAGTCATATGAGCAGCTATTTGACGTAACCGATCGATGAGTATCCATGCGTTGAAGAGCACTCCACGAGGTGTTCCTCAAAATAGGTGTTCCTTTTCAAATTTCATCTAGCTACAAATTTTCCAAAAAAGGCGTTCTAGCTACAAGAATTTAAGGAATGAGTTCAGCCAGCTACAAAAATAGGAACACCTTTTTGTAACATTTATTTTGTCCGAATTTGATTATTTATTGCTTAAATCAATTTCTCCATTGATTTTATGCTCAAATTAGCACTTTTTAAAAATTATGTCTTGGGGTGCCCTTCATGCGTTTCACAGTCAAAGTTAATTGCGTCTGACTTATTTAAGTCCAGCCTTAGCACTCCTGTTTGTGGTACCAGTGAATGTGCAAACGTTATGCGCAATCAAGGATCAATAATATAAAAGGAATAAGAATCAAGCACATTCATCCCGTAAAATTTTTATTATCTGGTTGGGTTTTTCCTAAATTTAACTTTTCGCGGGAGACAGTTCGAGTAGAGTAAACAGCTCTATAGTCGAATGTCACTAAATAAATTATATGAATAAAAATGTGTTAAATAAATAAAAAGTTTATCTTGGTATCATTTTTAGACAATTGTTATTAGTTTTCGTATATACTCGACTCTTGAAGGTCCACTTTCGCATTAAAAGACACTTCCGGATTGCCTATTTGCTCTGGAGTAAAAATCCGAGAAAAAAATAATTGCGATTCCTGCTAATGCAAATGACCTTTTAAATACATATTTTACTTTCAGTTAAGGTGTCAAAAGCTTGTATAGATATAATTTAACGTAAAATAATGGTGTATGTATTGTACATGAGAAAATATCAGTGTTTAATGAGCGATAAATAATTATTTTTGTCTTATTACATTTTAACGCGTATTGATTTAGTCTTCGCACCTTATTCGGAGAAAAACGAGATGTTGTGTGTTAATTCTAATCCCTTTATAAATTTCATCCCAGCCAATTGATTCGCGCATGACGTGTCCTGATTCTATTCGCTTCCGGGAAACTGTCAACAAACGCGACCAGAGGGGTGGTGTCCATTAATATTTTATACGAATACTAACTTACAAGATAGAAATAAGGTTGTCCGGGCCGTCAGATAGAAATCTCATACAATGCTTCTTAACAATTTTTACATATCACTTGCTGTCACTGTCGGCTTAGTCGGCATTTGCCATGGCAAAGTTGAGGTAAATGAAGACGAAGACGGAAAATGGAAAAACGGGAAGATAAGCTTTTCAACTCCTGATTTAACTGACGACGAACAACACTCGCCATTCATGCCTGATTTGTTGAAATGTGATGCTTGTAAAGCTATTGCATATCAGGTGAGATTTCATTACCTATATGTCTGCATTAATCTGACTCGTATACCTTGAAATGATAACATTTTGGGTACTTGTAAAGACGGACGTTGAAGGGGGTTTGACCAACTTTTTGTGTTGTTGTAAAGGAGAGTGGGGTGGATGTTAAGTGGAAAACGCAGTGATGAATGAGGTAGCTTTGATAGATCATCGTTGTGAAATTTGAAAATTAAAGCTCGAAGCGGAGAGAAGTATTATGGATACACGTATAATCTAGGGCAAAACATGTCGGACGATTGGGACTAGGGATGGGTGGGGGCCCCGAAACCCCGGGGCCCCGTCGATGAAAGTTCAGCCCCGGGGCGAAATTTGACCCCGGGGCCCAGTCGTTCTTAGTGACCTTTACTTTCAACAACACAAAAGATGCCTAAATTGATCATAATCATGCAAATGTTGAACAAAAATATATAAATTATTCACATTTTACCTATTTATACATCTATTTGTAAAGTGATATGTCATGACTGTGTTTCAATGAATTCAGAATTCTGCCCTTGCAAAGAAATCTTATTATTTTAAAAATAGACTATGTAAAGGCTCGGTGTAACATTTATATACGGCGTGTCGACGGGGCCCCGCGACGGGACGGGGTTTGAGTCACAGGGCCCCGGGGCCGAAAATCTGGGCCCGACCCATCCCTATTTGGGACGGAAGGGGAAATTTGCCTGTCAAATTTGCATCCGGTATGTGGGAAATGTATACTACATCTTAAACGAAACCCTAACGCAAAACAGTAAAAAATGTTAAATAGATATATATTTGCATGAATCCACTCACGTGGTATCCACTCGGTAGTCCACTTGGTAGAAAGAGTCGTGAAGGAAAGTGGGAGGAAGAGAAAGAACACCGGTGATACTTACGGAACAAAACTTACTCAACCACTTGAATACAATTGTGTTTGAGTGGATGAGAAAATGAGTAAGGGAAGAAGATTGTCCCGTGCGGAATTGTGGTTCATACGATGGGGTATATGAAAGCCCAGACACCTCACGCAACCAACCATTATACGTCTGATGTGAGGCTGTATGTGTAGCAGCGTTTGATTAGCATGACCCATTCGTAAATCTTTAATAGATTATCCTTGGCTGGTTTCATCAATGAATCAATAGGATGTCACAATATTTTATGGATAAGCTCTTTTCGATATGTCATAATTCCTTATTTATTAGTTTTTGTAAATCAAGTCATAAACTGCTCCAAATGTAGATCCTCCAAAATCGGTGATGTCTTAAGTTATATGCTTACTTCAAATGCACTTAATGACTTGTGTTGATTGAGTGTCATTTCATTTGTAAACCTATGCAAACCCTGTATACAAGACGCATAATATTTGGTTAATATAGTTAATAGCGTCTGCAATTTTGGGGTTTGAAGCCTACTGCATTGTGGAAGCCAAACCCTTTGATTTGAACCTGTATAACGACCTGTTTGCATTTCACTAATGCCTCCTTGTACTATTTTGCCCACAATTCATTAATTTGTTGATTAAACTATAAACATGTAAATTGTTTTTTTTTTTTTTTTCTGTTTCAGTTGTATCAGCGCTTTGACAAATTTAACAAAGTACACAAGTATCTCAAATACAATGCACCCGAGTCCGAAGTTCTGGATATATTTGAAGAAACATGCACCACTGATACGTTCTCCAAGTAAGTTTATTTGAAAAAAAAAAAACAATTAATTAGTTCGCAAATAGTCACGATACTTTAATGAGTATCACATACCTGTCTTAAGGTGTGTTCTATGTTTAATATGATTTCGGAAAAGCTAATTATTGCTTCCCATATGTAAATCATGTTATTCACTTTAATTGTATATATCTGAAAAGATATCATCATTCATTAGTAGTTTTGTTACTTAAATGGTCCTCATGCATGGAAACATTATTATAGAAAACTATTTCTCAAAAATGTCAATGTTATCCGTCATATATCTTTTTTCTCGTATCTAGCTATGGCCTAAAGCAGGTTAAAGGTGTGAATCGTATTTCTGGCGACGGATTGGAAACTGCCGATACCCCAGGAGTGCTAGCTGGGGGCGGAAAATGGCCGGGAAGGTAAATATTACGTGACATTATTCTGTTCAGACAGCTTGGAAAGACAAGCAAACCCCCTGGGGTCTGAGTAACCAGGCACGTAAGGCACATGTGCAGTGTAATCGAAATTTTTAAGGAGCCTCTATAGCTCAGTGGTAGAGCACTAGGACATGTAATCTTGGGGTCGCGGGTTCAATCCCCGTTAGAGTCTCTAAATATTTTTCGGTTGTCCCTCAGCGAGCCTTGTGCTCGTATGTTCTAATAGTATTAAATCATAGTTTTTGGTATTGTTTGATAGGGGAGAATTACTGACTGCATCCTGTAATATACAGTCAAGTGCAGGACTTGAAACTCTCGGGGAGAGGGGTGGGGGGGGGGGGGGGGGGG
>LQRL01074589.1:11198-23219 GCA_001703475.1 Hydroides elegans
TGCCGAGGTTTTAGTTTGATCGACCAAAAATTGTCGAAATTACGGGGGTCTGAACTTAGACGAATTTGAGATATTTTGGGATATTTATACAACACTTTGTCCGCGACACTTTGGTGTGAAGCCTCTGTCTTAGGGTTCTGAAACTTCACACTGTTAAAGAATATATATTGCAAATGTGCAACGTCGAGGTTTCATTTTGATCGACCAAAAATTGATGAAATTGCGGGGGTCTGAACTTAGACGAATTTGAGATATTTTGGGATATTTAAACAACACTTTGTCCGCGACACTTTGGTATGAAGCCTCTGTCCTAGGGTTCTGAAACATCACACAGTGAAAGAATATATATTGCAGATGTGCAGCGTTGAGGTTTCAGTTTGATCGACGAAAAAGTGTCGAAATTGCGGGGGTTTGAACTTAGACGAATTTGATATATTTTTGGATATTCATACAACACTTTGTCCGCCGCACTTTGATATGAAGCCTCTGTCCTAGGGTTCTGAAACCTGACACAGTGACGGAATATATATTGCAGATGTGCAACGTCAAGGTTTCAGTTTGATCAATCAAAGATTGATGAAATTATGGGGATATGGACTTACACAAATTTTAGATATATTTGGATATTTTTACAACACAGAAGGATTACGCGAATATTGTAACGTTGTGAGGACGAATATTTAAGGGCAACAGTGTGAGAAAGATGTTGTGAGAAAGACGTTTTGAATAAGACGTTGTGAGAAAGACGTTGTGATAAAGACATAGTGAGAAAGACGTTGTGAGAAAGATATTTCTTTTGACCTGCTTCTATTAATCGACAATTATTCGTGATACAGAATGTTTTGCATAGGCTGGAGGCTTTGCATCTCTGATGTCTATGTTTATCTTTCATTGTATGTTTTGCATATAGTTGTAGTTTTTTTGTTAAAATGTTTGTTCAATGCTTTATGAATAAAACAATATATCATTTTGCAATTGTTACTGCTCTATTCAAGTAAAGAAGTAGAAAAAGATTGTTAAAATAAAGTTTCACCAAATTATTTTATCTTTGTTAAGTCGATGTTTAATTTCACTGTTGACTTTAGTTGAATTCATGTTTTGATAAGGTGGCAGTGGCTAAAATGACGGGAATCAATGATGAAGAACGATCTCGAAATTCTTCGTATAATAGAATCAATATCTTATAAAACGCATCTTAGTGAATCGAATTTCGCTTTATCAATTTTAGACAAGCTCTATTCAAGCTCACTTTGATTTGTTGCCCAAAAATATATTCAAACAAAAAAAAAATAACTGTCTTTAAATCATAGCATGTTTATTAAATCAGATAAGGCTTTGACGTGCTGTTTTAGCATGTGTCAATAAAATACCGATATTTGTCTGATAAAATGGATAAATAGACCAATTCATTGTTAAATACAAAGTTCAGTAAATAGTTTGCCATAAAAAAAAATATATATTTATAAATGGATGACGACTTAATATGAAGAAATGTAGGATGTGAGAGAAGAAAAAAGACTGGTATAGAAATACATTTCAAATTTAAACCATATCTGGAAACATATTGAAGTCACACGATGGGAGTACGTCGAATGAAAACCTCGCTTTTATCACAACAATTTAACAGATCGGCAATAAAAAATATCATTGCTTTAGGCTTCATGTGTACTATCATATACATTCTCATATCGCATGAACCGTTTCCTAAACCCAAGACAAGAACAATATCGGCGCGAAAAGGCGTGGATCCTTATATTGTGCAATACGTTCAGGATAACATGGAGCGCGTTTTGCATCGGTTTGCAATGGACAAAAATGCAACGTCAGCAGAAAACGAAGCGGAAGTTGTCGTATCCATGGAAACAGGAAATGACGTCGTTATGGAAACCGGAAATAACGAAAGTGGCCCGAATGAACCGGATATGAATGAAGATGATCGTGATATCAATGAGGTTCCCATAGAAGATAACGATATAGATAACGATGCGACTGATAAGGATTCAACTGAAACAGACATAACTGACATAGATGAAAGAGAAGAAGTTCAAAGTCATGAGGATGAGGAAATTCGCGCTGATGGTAAGAACAATGAGGATATGGATTCGAATAAAGATATTTCTGATAAACAAGAGGGTGCGGGTGATGACAATGAGAGCACTGAGGTTAAAATCAAGGAACCAGAGCCTGCGCTGCCAGAAGTTGGAAACCTATTACATACATTGAATCGTGTCAAAGATGCAGCCATAAAAGAGACAGATCGAATTGATAAAAAGAAAAGGAGAAAGAATAAAAGGGTAAAATTGCCTGATGTCAAGGAAATACCAGTTCAGGTCAATCCACATGATTTCGCTTATCTTATAAACGAACCCAATTTCTGTGAGGTCACACCCAATATAATAATGTACGTTCACACACGATTGGATGACCTAGAAAGACGCAACTTGATTCGTCGAACGTGGGGTCAGGTCAAAGAGTATGATGGGGTCACATTCAAGACATTCTTCAATGTGGGATTCCAACCGTCAATTCCAATTCAGAAAAACATCACCGAAGAAGCCAATACATACCATGACATCATTCAGGAACATTTCATTGACCATTATAAGAACTTATCGATTAAAAACATCATGGGTTTGAAATGGATCTTGAATTACTGTCCGAAAGCAGATTTAATTGTGAAAGTCGACGATGACATAATTGTAAATGTTTTCCGCTTGGCTGCATTTTTCAAGGAAATGCGAGACGCAGGAAAACTCCACCATTTGCTCTACTGTCGTAACTATGGACACGAAAAGCAGGTATCGAGGACCGGAAAATGGGCGATAACTAAGGAACAATACGCACCGGATGTATACCCGGATTATTGTCAAGGCCTTGGTTATGCGTTGACTCTGGATTATGCAGCGATTATATATGAAACGTCGCTTTACACGCCGTTTTTGGAAATAGAAGATGCCTATGTAACTGGTGTAGTAGTGGCGAAGACTAATATATCGTTCACACCATTTGATAAGCGGAGCGGGTATTCGTATTTGAATGTAGATTGGAAAACAACGAGCTATGAGCGAATTGCGGGGAAGATTATGAATAAGATATTTGTGTTGTTTCGCGCGAATAATCCTGAATTCTTCTCGGAATTTTGGCCATCGATTTGGAATACATATGTAAATGAATATATTGCAAAGCGATATGCATACGCCTGATGTAGGAGCATTTTGATTGTTAAAAAAAAAGTGTTATTTATTGAAAATTAGAAGGGGTTTCATCAAATTCGTTTACTTGAATGTAAAAAAATATATGATTAACAATAATCCTACCTAATGTCTTAAGCATTACATTTTTGTCATTTGAATGCAATGTCACATGTTGTTTAATAAATAAAATGAAACAACCAACTTGTTTTACAATCAATGAACCACCATTGTCTTTCTTGCAATACATTTATTAAAACATACTTATACTTCAAAACACAATTGATACATGTTAAATATTTGATATATCAAATACTATGTTAAATAATTTAATGCTTTCTAATTTTGATATTTACTTGAAACACAATCTCATATAACGTATATTTTCAGGATCACATTATTTCTACACTTATGCACAACTGTTCTCACATTTAAAAAGTTTAAATGAATTCTGACTTCTCAATAACATTATACAATCTCATGTAAAGACCCACTGGTATACTTTTGGGCTGTCCTTACTTGTGTACGTTATAGACCCTGTTGATAAACAATCTAATTTCATTCTTTTACAGCATGTTTAAATTCGTGTACACTTCATTAACAAACACTTTGTTACTAATTTTTTAGATAGTCTTACTGCGAACATTCAACATTTACCTTACTATAGACCTCTACAAAAAACATTTTCATTAAAATACACACGAACTACACATTTAATGTTAAACCCATTTCGGATCATACATAAAGTTAATTGATGTAAAACACAACGTTAGAGTACTTAAGAAATAATACTGATTTTGTCTACAATTATTTCATATTTCAAAGTGTAAACTATGACAACCAAGCTCGTTAGAGCTAAAAAGACCAAAGAACCAAGGCTGAGTTGTAGAGTCCGCGAAGAGTCAAATCATCAAAAGAAACGATAAATAAATAAAAAACAACAATAAAAAAGATAGGAATCATAATTTCTTTTCTATTTTGTTAACAAATAGCAACAAATAACTAAGAAAGGAACCATTTTCTATTTATTCATACAGTTGTTGAACACGTCGAAATCGCCGCTGACCGCCCTGACCCAACTGAAAAAGATGTGCGATCACCCGCGTCTCCTCACGCTCAACCAGTGCAATGCCCTTGGTCTACATATGAACGAAGGGTAAGCGTCATAATGACTCATTTTTATTAACATTCTTTATCTATTTATCAACTCATTTTGCTAATTTTATTTTACGGTAACCAATGGAAGTGCTCTAGACATATTACTTGTTCTATAAAAAAAATGCACACAAATAAGATTTCCGTGTGTCATTCTAGAAATGGAAGTGCCGTTATTGAATACGCCATCACGGCGAATTTCAATAGAGACAACTTTGGCCATAGCCCTTTAACCGAACATAAACTATTGTACCCTGTATTTAAAAGTCTCCGCCTTTATAGTTTCTTAACAAATCTTCAAGATCGGTAACCGAACGGATTTTGAGTCTCATTCGTTCAGTTTTACGATCTTTAACTGTTTATTTCATTTATCCTTACATACTGGAAGACGCAGACGATGCTTACAACGAAGTGGTCGCCTCCTCCATTCACATTAATGATGTCCCACTATCTAAACACCTTCCCTTGTCGATTTTAATGTCCTTATAAGTTCTTTTTTTTTTCAATCATAAAACATATATTTTTCCCTGCTTAAACACAGACTTGAAGATGTAGACGAATCCTCAAACGAATCCTTCATTCAGCACATACCCGACCCCTCCCCTTTTCGGTTTCAAAATGTGAAAAAGTTATTCAGTTCAATAATAAAACTGTATTTTACGATACAAAAATACATAATATTATATTATATCCAGGCTTGAAGACGTAGATGAATCCAACAACGAATCCTTCATTCAACACATACCCGACCACGTGCTCGTTGAGGAATCGGGCAAAATGCGCTTTCTCGTTGAGCTGCTCGATAATCTGAAATCGGAGGGGCATCGGTGCTTGGTGTTCTCGCAGAGCAGGAAGATGCTCGATATTATACAGAAAGTCATCGAGAATAGGGTGAGTGGTTTTTATGGTATGGGAAGGTTGATGTAAGCTGGGGAAGAGTCATAAAACAAAATTGAAAAAAAAGCATAAAAGTTATGAACAAAAATATGAAAAATCAGGATGAATGCAAAACAAACTGTTACTATGACGCATGGAATTTTTCAACATGTTTTCTGTGCGGATTGTAAGGGTTCAAAGATAAAAGTTGGAGTTTTCAGGAATTACATGTACGGTTAACTTAGCAATACATATACTAGAATATCATTTCTCAACTTGTCGCTTTTCCATTGTAGGGTCACCGCGTGGCCCGCTTAGACGGCACCATTCGCCATCTGTGTGAACGCGAAGACATCATTAAGAAATTCAGCAACAATCCCGCCTATTCTGTGTTCTTGCTTACGACGCAAGTGGGCGGAGTGGGATTGACGCTGACAGCCGCTGATAGGGTGGTTATATGTAAGTGGTTACAAAATGTTTATATTTGTGGTTATATGTGAGTGGTTATATGTGTGTGGTTGTTTGATGATCAGATGGGTATGTCAGAGGTTTTATGAATTTGATTCATGATGGAGAGTAAACGCATGTAAATGGGTTCATGTTGATAATTTTATGCCCTTAAGCGTTTTTTAATGTGGGTAGTTTTATGTATGTAAGGGGTTTAAGTCATTTAATTTATTATATATTTGTGTATGTCTGGTTTTCTTTTCGATTTATAGTATTTTTTTGTGCGTCTGATTTTCGTTTTAATTACATCACATGATACATAAACAATGGATTCATGTCAGTAATTTGACATAATTGTTTGTAACAGCACTAAATTCACTGTTATTGCGCAATTTCCTACAAACTACCGTAGTACTTTCGCTTTCGGGAGTAGGTCAGACAGTCTCTCACAACAAGCGGTATCAACTTTCAGCATAAAAAGCTCGACCAGTTAACAATGTATTTTTAGCACAAGATGCCGATGCGAAACATGTTATGGGAAATATCCATTCTGCTTTTACGTAGCTTCAAGTCAATAAGCAACAGACGCTCAAGGAATGTCCCGCAAACGGCGAACTAAATTTTTAGGCATACTTAGTATATATTGATTTACAACTCTGTTTCATTAATAGTCGAAAACCAATTTGACTAATCCCGCATTTGTTATTTGTTTCGCCTATAGTCGATCCCAGTTGGAACCCAGCGACCGACGCCCAAGCCGTAGACCGGGCCTTTCGAATCGGGCAACAGAAGAACGTTGTCATTTATCGCTTGATCACGTGTGGCAGCGTCGAAGAAAAGATCTATCGGCGACAGATCTTTAAGGACTCGATTACGAAGCAAACTACGGGAGAGTCCAATAATCCGTACAGGTAAATGTAGGGAGTTGCTTGATGTTTACAGTTCTCATTCTGCCTTGATCCTGCTTCAATCATATTATTCGTCTTTCTTTCATGCTTTATTTCTCTCACTGGCTTTAGCTCACGAACTATCTATATCTCATTTTTGAACTCACTTCCTTAAAACCTCATTCTCTCTCGTCCTTTCTCCTTATCTCGCTCTCTCGCTTTCTCTTTTCATCTCTCCCTTTCTATGTATCTGTAGGTGCATATCTTAGATTAAGTTTATTGAAGGGATCAAAGATGGCATTGTAAGATTTGTTCATATAATGTATCTGAAGACAATGACATTTTCATGTAGTCTTATTGATAAACCTTAATGCAAGTACCTGTTAAAATGATAACTCTTATCGTGTCTTCTATCATGATTTATTCATCGTAAATGAATATTATTCACATAAGTACTATCGATAGTGTATGAACCATATTTTTCCATGCACCTGTTGAAGCAGGTCACTGAACAACAATATTATGCATATCTATACTGCCTTTAGATTAAAAAAAAACAATAACTCTCAAAAACATATTTCAAAGTAAAAACTCTCTTAGGTGTGCAAGACAATAATATGTACATTTTCAAAGCACAACAACTGTAGACGTTCACTTTAAACATCGACGATCTACACACGCCTAAATCACTTAAATCACTTAAATATTTCTCTTATTAACTGTAGGTTCGAAATTCACAATCTCTGTGGAATTTTTCATGGGCTATAGCTGTGGGTTTTTGTTACCCCCATCGTCTTATTTTAAAACCCCCTTTACACCAGGAACGCTTCAAACACCCTGTTAACTCGTCTTCAGTTGTATATCAGTTCTTTATTTGCATTATGCGATACAGTACCTTCCCGCTTTGCACCAACAACTGTCCTTCCTCATTCACTGTAGCATGCACAGTCTCACCAAACACAGGCAAACCCTGTGCCTTTACCTCTTTATCCGAACCATCCCTAAACAACACATTCAACCCACACCCACCCTCACCACTTCTACACAGGGTTGAGTACAAGATATGTCCACACGTATTCCCCAATACGCAGCGCTGTGGGTAGATACTTTTGCGTGCGACGGATTTGACATCGGAAACCAAATCGTAGTGGTATAGGGTTGTATCGTTCTTTGTTTGGTTGGTTGTGAGGCTGAATGTTGCCTTGGTGCCGTGGATAGACAGACTCGTGATTTCTCCGTCTAGAGATATTGTTCTACTGCATTGCCAGGTTTGTTGTTGGAATTGATAAATTTTGATGTGGCTTTTTACGATTGCAGAGTTGAACAGGTTTCTCTTGATGATTAAACCATAGACGAACTGTGCATAAACGCATACATCGTGGTACGAATGATTATCCAAGACATACATTATAAACCCATCATTGTTGATCACAAGCAATTTTCCTTCGCTTATTGCAATATTCCTGTTTTGACAAAAGGGAACCACCTTTGTTATTCTATAAGTACGAAATGCATCATGCACACAGAAATGCCGAATATGGGTCACAGTACCATCAAAGTGTTCCTTAACCGTTGAAATCGCTCCATTACCCATTACTGTCCATATTTGTCCATCGATATACGCGATATCTCTAACATCAATGGACATATCCCCATAACGATAAACCACCTCACATTTAAGGTTCCGTTTGAGAAATAGTGCCAAACTCCATTCCTGGTTTTGTTCTTGGATGACTGCCTTGTAGGAAACTGAGAACTTTTCATTGTATAGATGCAGGCGGTGTAGGGCTGTTTCAATAGCTTCTTGGGAATCGCCTTGTAATGCTGTGGCCATATGGGGGACTGCAGTTTTTTCACTGAGTCCTTCGAACTGGGCGCATCTATGTTTGGTTAATTCCATGAGTTCTGGTAATAGGGTGCCATCCAATAACGTTCTCGCATTACTTTTGTCTATGATATCGTTTAAATAATTTGATAGTTCTTTTATTTGTTTGTGCTCAGTATCTAGGTGTTCAATGGTCGTATCGGCGTTTTGTTTCGCTGGGTCCGTATTCAAACGCAACTCCCGTCTCAGCCTATCATGATGTCGCCGTATCTCTTTCATGAATGCCTCCTCTGATGCCGTTATTTTATCCTTAACCGCACCGCGCTCCTCCTCTAACCCACACCTTGTTGCAAGGACAAGAAAGAATAACTTTTTTGTAAGATTCTATCAAAAATTATATTTATATATGTCATGTTGCTGAGCAAAATGTTCTATGTGATATATATGCACTTGTCACATTTATATTATTTGACATGGTGATTCTATCTTTTCTGTGTTTTAACAGGTCCTTAGAAAATAACAGGCAAAAACCCTAATTAATAATGAAATACAAAACATAATCAAAAACATACCTATGTCGTATCCACGCAGCTTTATGCTCTATACATGATTGCCTAACCGTATCAAGCTTTTCTGCGAGCTCCCGAATGGTCTCCAGTTTCTCCTCAATTATAGAATCGATATTCTGGAATACATGCCCTTGTGTGGCCGCAACCCGCATGTGCGCACGCTCGCAGCGTTCGCCCAGGTACTTGCGGCAATCCAGGCACCAGGTCAAGGCCACTTCAAGGTCACAAAGGTCACACAGTTTCTTGCCCTCGAATTGGGCTTTGTGTCCGCGGTGGATCTCGATAAGGCGTTGTGTTTTGAAGTCGGGGCGGATGTCGCGGTGTGTGGAGACCTATAGCAAACAAAATGGGTTTCGCAAATTATATTGGAGACATCTTTAAAATCAGATCAAAACAGAAATTAGCCGGCGATTACATGGATAAATGTAAGTTGGGCAATACTTACTTATACTGGTATACCTGGTGTTTATATAATCGGCGATATATGTCTTTTGTTTTTCTAAATATAGTTTTCAAAGATTTAACCGGTTACGTGAAAATTATTGTACAAAGGTGAGAGATGAAAGATCGCGTCATGTGAAACAAAACAAAACCGGCCACACTTAACCGATTCGCAATAATCCTTAAACCAAATTACCCATACCAAAAATGAAATCATTTTATATGCATGTCTATATATTTCCCATTTACCTGCTTACATACTGGACATTTGACCACGCCATGAAAATCAGCAAGCTGGGCCACGTCGCTCTTGCAAATAGAGTGAAGGCATCGGAGTTGCATTGGTTCGATGTAGTAGTCCAAGTGAATGGGACACATCACCTCGTTTTGGAGCTGTACGGAGAGACCCGCCATTGTGGGATGTCTACGATGTGAAATGAAATAGACCCTCGTTAACTATTCTTTTAACCAACCATAAATGGAAGTCACGTCATTTGTTTGTTCATGTACATGTAGATCTCTATACATTTTATCGTATAATCCCAATTTTAGTTAAACCGAACTTAAAACATCAAATAATCCGAGATTTTCTATGCACGTTGGAGTGAAATTAGACAAATTAGACCTATTTTGTACAAATCAGCTCCTTCGGATAACACGAGCTGGCAGTGGTCTTATGAGTTTTGATTTAAAGATTTGATAAGCCACTCTTGATTTTCGACAGCAAAAAAAAAAAAATACAAATTCACATGCACTAACATTTAAAAAAAAAATATATAAAAAAACGACTATTAAAATTTAATGCCTCTTTTTGCTAAAACACAACATTTTCATGAAAATCCCACTTAATCTATAATAGGCCATATGGGAAAGCATGGTCTACAAAGAAAAAAATCCGTGACCCTGTACATACAGTCTGTTGTATGACGTAGACTATGTTTGCTAGGTCTCTGCATTGCCATGCATGAGTCATACATTTGTATGTAGATAGTTTGTTTAACCTGGTGAAGGTCTTGTCATTACGTTTTATCAAAACTGACGCCAAATTCTTTTTAAAAAGCGAAGTCGATAACGACATCATTTCCCTTTAAAAAGTTGTAATATAAATTGATTATTCTCGAAATGGAATTTAAATCATAAATTCGTCATTTTCAATGCTTGACTTTTAACTGAGCCATTTGCTTGAATTTGCTTTAATCAAACTACATCGAACCTAATTATCTACAATTCCAATTTCTACATGTACATGATTGTATTGTCATGATAGTACCTTGACTAGCAAAATGACTTACCGTTAAAATAAATGTATTCTTTGAAGTTCACAAGTTTCACATGTGTAAAATTAAATGTAGTCCGATAGATATAATTTAGCATCTTTTTACAGTCAGTTATTCCACATAAGAACATAAAAAACAGCGTCCAAATATTGCAATGCAGACACTGAATATTCGTTTTAAACTGCATTGAACACAATGATACCATACATTTTGATTTCACTTTTTTCCCATCACCGATTGTACATAACAACACTTACAACAATATCCAAATTGTGCAGCATTTATTTGAAACAAAAGCATTTCCTGAAAATGGATGCCTGGTCTTAATAGATATACATGTATAATCAACTTTAAGTTTATGAAGGAGAGGACGATAACACTTAACCAGCTGATAGCTTCTTGTGACTTAACGCTTAAAATACCTCAACGTGTTTCTTTAAGGTCACTGACCTTGATTAGCAGTGGAGGCCTATTTTTAGATAGCATTTTAAACCCAAAAACGAAAGTCATGGAATTTCTGCTAACTAAGTTGGGTATTGGTTGTCAAGGTGGGTTTTTCCTGATGGGGGATTTTTTCCGAGTTGAGCGTTTATTGAAAAATAAGATAAAGCTTGCAATATTGGATTGGTGCAACCGTTTGCATTCACTCTTTCTCAGTAGTGCAAAAAATATAGCACCCAATGTTTGCGTATGGCAATTAAAATACTGGTCATTGCCTAATGATTTAACAAGCATGACACTTATTTATTTAATCACATGATTAAAAGTATTATTAGCAAAATCACATTCTCCACATACATGTACCATCCAGTCAGCCTTACAATGCCACATTATGACCCAGAATGTGAAGACCGCATATTTTAAAAATATTATACTCCTTTGATAATCTTTTGAAATATGCATGTACTTTATTGGGCCAAGAAACACGGGAATCACGAATATACTTATAATATACTAATAACAATAAGTATATTATCGTTATTATGTTATATTTATTGACAGATACTTTTCGCGCCAAGAGCTGCGCGAACTGTTCGAATTGAGCAACACGCGCATCTCGAGTACGCAGTCGCAGTTGGTTGAACTGCAGAGAGGTCAACGCAAGACCGATACGAGTCTGGATGCGCATATTGCTTATCTACACACGCTCGGTAAGAGAATGTGTCTAGGTTGAGGAGGCTTAGTAATACGAGGAATATGAAGTGGCTCGGTAAGTTGATGGATAAGAGGGGCGGTGGGTCGAAGTATGATGCGGGTTACGCAAAAACGTATACAAGTCTGGATGCGCATATCGCATACCTTCATACACTGGGTAAGGATACCTTTCCTGAAATTTTTAATGGGGGGGGGGGT
>LQRL01074626.1:2791-25104 GCA_001703475.1 Hydroides elegans
AAATTGTTATCTATCGATTAATAAAAAGAAAGCACCTATATTGGAATAGATCAGTCTGATTTTGAAAAATAATTTCTATAGTAATAATCACTTATTTATGATATACACAATGTATTATTGAAAACATAAAAAAAACTCAATCATTAGGAGATAATACTATTTTTTCTCATACAAACTTTTGATAGGTCACACATGTTGGTAACTAATTGAGCGACATTTGATGTACAATTACACTCCTTCTCCCCAAAATATGGCATTCCTTACAGTATATCATAGAATTAACACCTTATACATTTTGAGCTTCCATTCGCAGCGTCAACTTGCTGCACACGAAGCGCGTGATCGAGCAGACGCCCAACTCGCGACGCATCATGGCTTTAGCGCTGGCCGAACAGTTCTTCGGCTGCTACATGGGCATGAGCAGCTGGTGAGAATTCACAGAGTTCTTGCAATTTGTAGTCATGAATTTATCAAAATTGAGGACAATAATAGACTAGAGAATGAAATATAAAGAAGTTCTTCGCCTGCAACATGGGCATGAGCAGCTGGTCAGTTCATGGCCTTTCGATATAATTATTTAATACATCTTTATTATCCCCCATGAAAACGAGGGGATATAGGGTTGAGCTTGTCCGTCTGTCTGTCTGTCCGTCCGTCTGTCTGTCTGTCCGTCTGTCTGTCCCGCTTGATATAGGGTACTTTGTGCACGCGAGTTTGGTATGAAGGAGTTGAGCTAGAGCTTTCAAATTTTATACACGCATAAACCAAGGTCTGAAGTCGTGCCTCGTCAAGGTTTCATCTCGATCGGTTGAAAATTGTTGGTTCTTGAGCACTTTGAAAATTGTCGATTTTATCATTTTCACCCGATGTTAAGTACATTGTGCACGCGAGTTTGGTATGAAGGAATTAAACGAGAGATTTTGAATTTAATACACATATAAACCAAGGTCTGAAGTCGAACCTCATCAGGATGTCATCGCGATCGGTTGAAAATCGATTTTGGAGCACTTTAAAAAGAAGCGAAAAGTTCATATTCAGATGAGGGATTGTGGGTGATAATATAAGATAATATGGATGTGCTATATGAGCTCGTGCTTATAAAAGCATATTTATAAATTGAGGATTCTTTTGCCAACTGGTCTCGTCAGTTCAAGACATGTCTTCAGAAAGAAGTGAGTGATGATGCAAGATGTTACTCTGTTTTTCTTTCATCACATGATCTTGTTTATTCGCAAAATAGTTCGTCATTTCCAAGGTTAATTTTAGTAAAAACTGACAATCCTGCATATACGAATTTTTGAAGTTCACGGGGGATCCAAGGTCACTGACCTTCTAGTTAAATTTATTCAAAAGTCAGCATTTAGTCAGCAAATATTACTGAAATAAAAACGTCTTTGTCTAAATTACATTTAGTATGCCACTGTTTTATTTAGAAGGATGTGTATTTTATCCCAAGAATTCAATAAATTCTTAAACAAGATTTTACACATATTGATTTATTAGCAAAAAAATTTATTTTTTATTTTTATTTTTACTACCAATACGTTGCATTGTTAAGTGTTTATTCAATTGCTCTTTGAAGGTTTGATGCTTGGTTGCCAAAGGGAATGTCCAGATATCTCGCAGGACTGTATTGTAGAAAAGCATTTGGAAACAACGAATATAAGCATAATATAGCGAAGGTATTTATCTTCTATATTCAGAACATGGTTACTTCTGTGTCAATTGACCCACTAAATAGGCCTGAAAATAACATGATTTTGAATTTTGGATATTGGAAGTCTTCCATTTGTTTTACCCAATCATATTCGATAACCACTGTATTCAGAAATCTTATTACTTACCCATATCAATAGAAGCTCGAGTCATATATTTTCATAGGCGAACGGATTGGTAACAAAATAATGACGCACAATTAAATGTTGTAATTAAAAGCCAAATAAATTATTGTATGCCAATACAGTGCAGCTGTCATTAACAATTAGAATTAATTTTACAATTAGATTTCATCAATATTTACTTGTTTTCTCTTTGGCAAAAAGGAACTGGGGTCAGTGACCCAATACGAAGAGCGCATGAGTGGCAACTTTCTATTTATTTCCATGAAAATACTGTTATACATAATCATATAACGAAGCTCTAATAAACAAAAAAAACTTTTATTTTTACGAAAAAAAGGAGCTTGAATCAGTGACCCAATACGAAGAGCGCATGGGCGGCATCCTGCTTGACGCTTCAGTGGAGCGTAACCAGGGCCTCTACTTCTCGAGCCGGAGTGCACACACCGTGTCCACCGCGTATGGCCACGTGTACGCGTTGAAATCGCATCTCATTGTGCGCATGCTCGAACTCAGGACGGGCAAAGAACTGCTGCTGCAGGTGAGATAATATATCTCGCCGTAATATATTAGGCCACATCCTAGGTCTAGACTAGGTTTCAATGTAATTACAAATGGAAACTGGGTCTAGACTTAGGCTGTGAAATTGACCCATCTCGCCGTTAGCTCTATTTGAATATTATTGAAAGGGAAATTACGGATAGCTGTTAAGGTTGTGGTGTACGATAAGTATGCGATCTAGTTTTTCGGTAATATGTTGCTGACTAGATTTTTAGTTGTTAATCATGTTCTTGCAAAAAAAAAAGTGGCACATTACACTTAATATAACAAGGAGCTATTATTGCAAGTGAGAGACGGTGAAACAACTTGTTTCATGCTATGGGAAATGAAAACTCTTGCATTGACAAAATGTTATGAATTCGATTCCTTTGGACTTTTTTTAAGAACTGCACAAGTTGTTTCGCGATCTTTAAAACTAATTGTGCCAAAATTATTATTAAATCCCATGCAACGTTTACGTCTATTCTTGTCCGTTGCATTATTATTTCACTTTTATGAAGTCTCTATTTTGTTCATTTCATTATTATTTCATTTTAATCAAGGCTCTATTGTGTCGTAGGTGTTTAACAAAGTGCTGACATTGGCATCTGCAGCTGCAGCAAGCAAGATCACGTCCAATACGTGGAGCAACCTTCTTCTGTCTACTAGTGGTGTACGTTAACATTCTTCGATTTTTATAAAAAATGTTATGTTTAAAATTTATTTTATCCACCACATTAAAATCATGAATCAATTGGCCATTTAAGAATTGACACATTTTTGATTATGTAAAATTAAATTCTGAAGAAATATCGAGCATAAATGTCTATCATTTCATTTTAACCCCCTCCCCCTTTCCAGTTCCTAAAAGCGATGGCAACCGTAACAGGCAAGGACAGCAGCCCGTTCATCGAGCAGTGGGTGCTGCAGTGCGGTGTGCCAAAGTTCTACGGCAGCTTCGTCTTCAACCGCAAACGCAATGTGGTTGAACTGGAACTCAAGCAAGATTTCACGTCGAAGGGGTCCATGAAATACGTGGTGAGTGTGGCGGTTAATATCAATAAGGTCTTAGATGATTGAAAACATGGGTGTATAATATTTAATATATTTACTTACGTAGGTCGACGAAGTAAACTGTAAACATCGACCTGCCATGATACTCACCTTCCCAATACCATTTGCAAAATCATCATATTTCGATAATATTCATATAGGCATACTCATATTGATATTAGCGGTTTGAGTTAAATGGTGTTTAGTTTATGCTGAGATGTATTATCTTTAATACAAATACAATTTTAATTTCAGGGACCTTTGACAGTCGCTATTCAAGAACTGGATGGGACCTTCAAACATACGTTCAAGATCGAAGAAAACTCCACTAAGTTTGAAATTACTTGCCACTCGAAGAGTAGAAGGTAATCAAACTATGACTTTTCGTTCATACTTGAAAGAAACTACATGCATAGTATTCCTAAGATATCATGAAATCCTTCCGATAACGTTGTTTATTAGCCACGGCTTGCTATGCAAGACGTGGATTGTGCCACCGCTTGGCCGTTATAGATATATATATTTATACATTTATTTGTTTAGTTCGTTAACCTTTTTTTTTAAAACGCTACTCCTCTCTTAGTTGTCGACCGATTTTAATGAAACTTTTTACAATTATTCTTTTGGTACTAAGGTATTTAAAAACTGCCAGTATGTGCTTATATTGCTTATATAAGCAAAGTTATGACTGCTTATATTTTCCTTATTGAAACCGTTAAGATAGCATTTATAGTCAGGTTTATGCTGTTCAGGTGATTATGACGTCATAATATAAACATAGATAATGGACTGTTAAGTTTTACACACCATAATATTCAAATGATGGAAGCTGTATGTGTTACTATGGCGTGCCACAATTTTAATAGGCAAGGATATTCGATTTATAGAATTTAAATTACTTCCAGGGATGGCTTTAGTCGGGTCCTGGTCAACTCGCCCAAAAACCAACTAGCCAAAGTACCAACACGCCCAAAGTTGGTCAACTCGCCCAATTTTATCCAAATCTAGTTAGTCAACTCGTCCAAATCCGTTGGTCAACTCGCCCAAATTTCTTACCAACTCGTATGTAGATGTGTATAGTCGTTTATTTATTTGTTTAGTGCGTTAACATTTTCTTTAAAATGCTACTCCTCCTAGAGTTGTGGGCGGATTTTAATGAAACTTGGCATGATTGTTAACAATGTTTTGGGGTATCTACTAACTGCTAGCTCGTGCTTATATTGCTTATATAAGCAAAGTTATAGCTGCTTATATTTTCCTATTGTATCAGTCGTTCAGATTGTGATGTACAAATTTACACACTATACTATTGATTTAATGAAATCCATATCCCTGCATTAATTTTCCTCCATTATTAAACTAAAACAAATGGTGTGCTGCACAGCTGACTATTACGTCATAATCAAAATAACAGCGGTTCGGCTGTTAAAGAAGACTAGATTTGAATAATAATAATAGACACCATTATATTGATAAAATCAAATTGATATATCCGATTGTGGGTAAACATACGTTTTATATCTTTGGTTATATCATTGATTGTACACACTACTGTGATTACAGACGTATAACCCGCATCGGTGTGGACAACCTGCACCCCATCAAAATCTAAAATTATGTTTTAGGATCCGGTGTATAACCCGCACCCACAATTTGTCGTATTTCTTAATATCGTGTATTTTACAATATAACCCAATACAAATGCCTTTTTTTTTAATGTTGTGCATTGTCTTTCTTAAAGCAATCCTAAAAGACGTTGAAACAGCTCAGATTTAATAGTTTTATCGTTATTATGTCGATGAATCAAAAACCAATTTCACTGAATTTCACATGTAAATCCAAAACAGAGTGGTTTATGCTTTAGAAAACGGTGTAACCCTCAACGTTGTCTAACCCGCACCTGGCTATTTTGTGTGCATAATCAATGTATAGCATGTAGGCTATACACTGATAATAACGGTATAACTCGGTTTTCGGTTTTCCTGTTGCATGTTAAAAACACACAAAGGTGTGCACTTGGAGGGGTGTGGGTATTTTTTACTTATTTTCAAACAAAATCGGTTAAACGTGTTATAAAGCTATACCATATAGACACGTTTGATCATTTTATAGTTATAAGGGTTGACTAAAGTTGTGCAAGGTGTGGCACACTGTCCTTGGACAGTCTTGTTACTATACATGTACATTATTCTGTAAATTGTGCTGATAAATGTAATGCTTCATTGTGTACTTTATGAAAAGTGGGCGCCTCAGAACAGAGTGAGCATGCAATATATATTTGATGCAATTTATGCAAAAAGTTTACATTCTCAAAATGCTCATTAACTTAACAGTCTCATGGCTTCGTCACCATCAGGCAAAAGAAAAAGAAAAAAATGATTTTAGCTTTAAAAGGATATTCTGAGACGTTTGGGGATGATGTCACGTTGCTTTACAACGGGTTAAAAAATGGCCATAAATATCCATCATAAAATGCTTATCGAATAAAATGTTAATACGGGACCAATAATACTTGTTGTTTTATCTTTCCTATCTACCCTCTTTCAGACAAAAGAAAAAGAAGATCCCCTTATGCACAGGCGAGGAGGTCGACATGGATCTCAATGACATGGAGCCGGATTCACCCGTGCTCTGGCTGCGTCTGGATCCCGACCTTGAACTCATAAGGATGGTTAAACTGGATCAGCCCGACTTCATGTGGCAATACATGCTGCGACATGAACGATGTGTGGTGTCGCAGGCACAGGTAGGTTGGAATGTTGGTTAGGTTGAATCGATGCAGTTGTTATTCAACGAAGATTTCGATTAATTTCGCTTTTCATAGGCTTGCATACGGTGTAGATCATACAAAGTACATAGGCTTAAGTTTAAGTTCCGCTGATGAAACACGGACTCAATCGATTGTCGGTTGACTGTTGATTATTTGTCAGGTTCAATTGGAGAGTAACTAAAACATCAACAAATTAAGATCCATGTTGAAAAAAGTCTACATTATGTTTGCAAATTAGGAAACTTGATATACATGTACATGTATTGATTCTAGGCCATACGCGCGCTTGCAAACTTCCCGACGGCAAAGACTCGTATGGCTCTGACCGATATCTTGGAGAACGAGCAGTGCTTTTACAGGGTCCGGGTCCAAGCGGCCGTATGCCTTGCCAAGGTAAATGACGCTTCAATATTCATTGAAACCATTTCAATAAAAACAAAAGAGTTAAGTGGAAAACAATGACAAATCTCTGTAGTCGAGTCCAATAAGCAGATCAATCATAACACATAACAATCATAATCATAACAGCAGTTGTTTTCCAGCTTTTCAAGAGTGCATTATTGCACCGTTATCATTTATGGTATAACTTATGTACATAGTTGCTAAATATCTAAGCTTGGTTGTTTGATGATGATCTGCTTCTTGTCATATTTCAAATCTAAAATGATTGCATCAAATATCATAGATTAAACATTTAAGACTTAATATCCTCTGATGGTTAAAGCCGGTGTCGCGGTGGTTTAGTTGTCACGGTGAAGTAGTTGTCGTTTCTCTATATTCTCTTAATAAGGGGTGCTGAGGGGTTGCGCTTTGAACGACAACTTTTTCACCGGGGACAAAATAATTAATTTTTTCGGGGTTTTGTTTACATTTTGTATTAATATATTATCAGCTAGCTATCTTGTTATAATAAATAAGGCATGATAAGCATAATGCTTATGTCTTCTACTAATGATGCTGGTTGATAAAATTGATATATTTCCCCGTGATTTTAATATAAACTTGAAATAATTGAACTAATGAAAACCAATAAACCTTAGCCTCATACACCAATTTGATCGTTTTTCTAAGCAATAGACTAAGAAAAAGTCTTTTATTTTTAAGCAATAAAAGACTTACCATTTCATTCTTTGAGCTGATTGGACCACGTCGGTTAAACGTTTATTAAATTTATGTAAACGTTTATTAAATTTTCAACAATTTAGAAAATAACGTTTGCCCTTTAAAAGGAAACACAAGGGCAAACACATTTTGAAAATATGAAGGTTCTAGCTTTTGTCTTAACCATTTCACGCTACACCGAGAGGGCATAAAACACAAAAATAATCTTTTTAAACTAAATTTCTTATTCATTAGTTTATTAAGCGCCAGCGGCGTCTTTTGGTGATTCATACATGTGTATTATGGGATGAGAAGGGATTCTAGAGCTTCAATTCATAAACATGATAAATGCCATGAAACTCAGGAATTAGGATCAACTCATAAGTGGAGGGGTTGTGTTTACATAGCCGAAGGGGTTAGATAAGAAACGACAACTTTTTCACCGCGACAACTTTTTCGATGCACCGTTCTCATCGAAAAAGTTGTCGACAACTATTTCACCGGCGACAACTAAACCACCGCGACACCGGAAACACAGGACAATATTTACCGAATATAAAAAATAATTCATTTTCTCTCTTGAGGTCGCCAACTCGATGGAAGGCCAATGGGCAGGCCCGCCAGCTATGATTGCAATTTTCCGCAACATGTTCGGCGCCCACCAATGTCCGACCATCGTACGGCGCAAAAATTTCAACAACTTCCAGCGCTACTTTATTCAAAGATTTATGATATGTCATGCTCTTAAAAATCAAAAGGCACTGGAAAACAATAGCTGAAAACAATAATGAATCATTTTCTTCCTTTAGGTAGCGAATTCGATGGAGGGCCAATGGGCAGGCCCGCCAGCTATGATGGCCATTTTCCGCAACATGTTCGGCGCCCACCAATGTCCGACCATTGTACGGCGCAATAATTTCAACAACTTCCAGCGCTACTTTATGCAGAAATCCATTCCTATTGCCATGGCGTCGTTAAGGAACGCGCTGCAGATTTGCCCTCCCGATGTTTTTCATTTCATACTGGATCTGATCAAGTATAATGATAACAGCAGAAACCGGTAATTATGATCCCTTATTCTTTTAATATCATGCTAAGGAACATGTGAGAGTTATGTCATAAATAAGTTTCTCAAAATTGTTTTGCTAACGTCTTATCAACATAGTTGTATGACACCCCGGTTGCATACTGTTAAATGACAAGAATATGGATGTTACGGTTATACAGTTTAATGCAAAGCTATTATAATTATAATTACCTAGGTTTTGTCTTTAGTTAATATCGACCTCTTGGGAATAATGCACTATGTATAATCAATTCTTTGATAATCCCCTAACGCTCTTCTCTTTTCCCAGTTACACAGACAACTACTACCGCGCCGGTCTTATTGATGCCCTTGCGGCCACAGTGACCCCAGCCGTAACCACGGTAACCATGACGGGCACGTTGCCTAGCACCGATCTCCTCACGCCCGACACCAAGCTTATATTGGAGGAGATCACGAGGGCACTCAACATGGAGAAGCTGCTGCCTAGTCATCGCATGGTGCTTACTGTCAGGTATTTGGCTTAAATTCATGGTGTAGGTTGTAGCATTAGATAAAATTCTGTCTCGGTAATTCTTCGAGGGTACCTAATTTTTGCTTCGGTTTGGATTTATAGATTCTGCCTCGATTTGATTTCAACCTCAGTAGATTCGATTTAACCTCGGTACTTTTCGACGGTACCTAAATTCTGCAGAGGTAGACTATATTTGATTTCTACCTCGGTACTTTTTCGATTGTTCCTCTGACCTGCCTCGGTAATCTTGATTTACCCTCGAGATAACCGTGGGTTTCGACTCTTATGCTACGCCCTGTTATAGTCATTGACCCTGAGGTCTTTGTGTGAGTAAATGACTAATGATACTGACCCAAAGATATACCGTAATTACCGGTGTATAACCCGCGGGTTATACACCGATTTTACAAACAAAACACCGGGTGCGGGTTATACAACGGTGCGGGTAATACACCGATTTTAAAAGCATGAAACGTTCGATTTGGGATTTTCATGTAAAATATGGTTCCATTTTGTAATAATTAATCGATACAATATCGGTTAAAATCTATAATATTGCCTTTAACGATGTCTTTACGGACTTTATAAGGGAAGAATTAATTACTATCAGCATATACAAAGCTTTTACATGGGGTTATAGGGTTTGATTGAAAATTTCCAGAAAATGATAAATTTAAGGTGCGGGTTATACACCGGTGCGGGTTATACACCGGATTTAAAAACATAATTCTTGATTTTCATGGGGTGCGGGTTATACACCAGTGCGGGTTATACACCGGTAATTACGGTAATATCGTAGGCAATAGAACCCTCCAAATCTTCTAGGAATCGCGTTGCGGTCCGTTAAGTTATAGAATCATAAACGTATCATGGTATTGATTCCTAATCAGAAATCAACCTATTCCTGTACTTAGACGTAGCTATGAAACGTGATCGTATATATAACGAGTTGATTTGTGGTGTTTGTGGTGATAAAATAGCTATCGACACTGTTCCATTAGATAAAGAATCATTGCATTTGATAGCACTGTCAAATTCTTTCGTTTTCCATTAAGTGATAATTTAAATTAGAATTAATCACATTTTGCTCTCTCACTAATGGAATAGCTAATTGATGTAGCTAAATATGAAATATTGCAATAGTATTATTCTCTTGTGCCTATTTCAGTTGCTTACGAGCAGTGCGGCGATTACAGCAATTCGGACACTTGCCTAGTGATCCTGCAATCTTTAAAAGCTATGCAGTGGCTGGAAACTTCTTCGACGTTCGCCTCGCATCTCTCAAAGCCCTGGTGGACTATCTAAAAGGTTCGTTGTGGTTTTGTTCGGCGCCTCGCTCATCTTTATATGAGAAAAGCAGAGAGTTAATATGTGTTTGAAATTTGAATATACGAGTATATGTTTCTAAATGAATTGTTCTTTGCCTATACAGTAAGAAGGTATATTCAGAAAAAAAGTATATTCAGAATATCTAATCCTATTGATAAATGTATATTGTAAGTTGTCTGTAATACACAAACATGTACTGGCTGTAACCTAATCCTTCATTGTCGGCTTTTCTTTAAAACTTAGTTGAGGTACATTCGGAAACGCTCTACTGGCTGCTCGAAATGGTGGAAGAGGACCCGGAGCCCTGCATCCGTCACGTGATTCTTCGCTTCTTGATCGATAACCCGCCTTTCGACAAGAGCACGCCCAGTCCACTGGCCACGGAGCCACTTGTAGAACGGCTGTGGCGACTAATGAAGTAAGGGTGTTGTAAAATTATGAATTAGTAAATAATGAATAATGAAAAATGGCGATTCTTCATTTCTTGGTCAATAACCCGCCCTTCGACAAAACCACGCCCAGTGCGCTGGCCTCCGAACCACTTGTGGAGCGCCTATGGCGACTTATGAAGTAAGGGTTTGGTTGAGTATGAATTGGTAATTAGTGAAATAATGAACAATGGTGATTCTTCGCCTCTTAATCGATAACCCACCGTGTGACAAGAGCACTCCCAGTCCGCTTGCCTCCGAACCACTTGTCGAACGGCTATGGCGACTGATGAAGTGAGTATTTTGTTAAAGTATGAATTAGAAATTAATTAATAATAAACAATGGTGATACTTCGCTTCTTGGTCGACAGTCCGCCCTTTTACAAGGGCACGCCCAGTCCGCTGGCCTCCGAACCACTTGTGGAGCGCCTGTGGCGACTTATGAAGTGAGTATTTTGTATGAATTGATAATTAATGAATAATGAAAAATTGTGATTTTTCGCTTCTTGATCGATAACCCGCCCTTCGATAAGAGCACGCCCAGTCCGCTGGCCTCCGAACCACTCGTGGAGCGCCTGTGGCGACTAATGAAGTAAGTATTATGTTACAGTATTTATTGGTTATTAATGAATAATGACAAATGGAACCGAATGTTGGTTTAGAGGTAGGCTTGAAATAGTTGAACTTGGGTTTTATGTTTCGATATTCGGGTGCCTATGAATGAAAAAAAAAATGAACATTTGAACTTAAATCAATTTTTACATAAATCGGGTGTCATAATAACTAAGAATAATGTCAAGAAATCAAACTACATGTAGTCTAGAAATGTTTCCACAGCTCTGAGTTCTCGTACGATTCGCGCCTACGCTGTGACATCGCTGATCTCTATTTCACCCTTTATGGCAAGGGACGGCCTTCTTGTGTGCCTCTGCCTGAGGTAAGTGCATAAAGACATATGTTAATGAATACGTCAAGATTTTGTTTGATGAACGGTTAACATAATTGTGAGATTTAATTGAAAATTGAAATCCAGAAGATTGAAATTGTATGTGGTCGTGTTTGGATCAGTTACATATCCTCATTGTAATGAAAACGAACTTTTCTTTCCTTTATGGTGAGTTTTAAGATTTGACACACGTTTTATTCATATTTATTTTTTATCTTGCAGTCTGTTATGGTGCTTAATCTTCGAGAGAAAACTACAACGTTGAATTCGTCACTCTTTTCAGATTCACAAGTGAGTTTCCACTTTCTGTCTAAAAAAAATATATGTTATAAATCACAGTAAGTTGTTAAGATTAAAATGAACATGATTTCATTGTTTTAAAATGTGACCATATACAATTGATTATGTGAGAGATACATTTCTCGAGCTCGAGCCCTCGCGAGGGAGGGAAAACAAAAGTGAGTAAAAAGGATAAAGGAAAGAAAAGAGTGGGAACGAGAATGTTATTGATAGGTTGAGAAGGCAAACAGAAGATAACGATAACTAGCGAGATAGCTAGGGATAAATACCATTAAATATCCTTTCTAAAAAAATGTCTCCTCCCACTTCAGGAAAGCCACAATACAACAGTTAAGAGACGCGCACCCTCGCCGTTGCCGTATGAAAGTCATACGTCTTACAACCCGGGCAGTGCGGGTGGTTCGGATGACAGTCAGTTCAAACTCAAAATCAAGGTAATTTTTCGCTCTTTTCTTTTATAAATCATTTATGCTATTGATGTTTGGTTAAATTATATATGCTAAAATTGTGAAATATGAATGTTTCAAATTACAGACGGCGACATGGATACCAATACAAATAAAGTAATGTTTATAATGCGATTGTGATGATACCCAGGATTTGTTTATATAGAATAAAATTAATAGATAAATTACCTAGAACTCTGCAGATACATATAGTATAAAGTTGAAATGTTCTGACCTATATGTTGGAGTCGACTTGACGATTTCTTTTACCTGCTGTAGATCGGCAATAAATCGCCTCCCGAACATTCACACGACCCGTTGAACCTTGGCAGTAACATTCATCCACCACCATCCTCCAAAGCAACTGCCTTCTCCCCGTCGCATTTCTCAACAGATTTCATGCGATACTCATCCGTAAGTGACAGTGCTTTATAAAATGCATAATGTAAGATCCTAGATTGCATGATTTGAATGCATTATGTGTCAGGTTTAAAATATGCAACATTTTTGCTTAAGTTAGTTTATTGCTTGACTATTCTATGATTTAGGACTTTCGCATGCGCTCGATTTTGTGCCTTGTATTTTATTTTTTATTTTTTGTTTTATTGAAATATCATCAAAATAACTACAGGAAAAAATATAGAAAATGACTAGCTCGTGGTATTTACATTTGCATAAACTTCCTAGCTTCATATCAAATAAGTACATCTTTATCAAATTAAATATTCGTTATATACATCAGATTCCGGACGCCAATGCCGGTCCACCAGCAGATATCTTTGCCGACGCCAGCAGCCCTACCGCCCCTGGCGACACGGGGGCAATGACCACAGTCACCAGTCATGTATCAGTGCATGATGACGCCAGTCGCTTAAGTCGCTTGAGTGAGAGCTCTGATTCCAATTCAAGGCCCGGGTTCAGCTATTCAGGTTTGTTTTATATGTCTTGTTTTATCGAAAAAGCAAATTAATATATCCAAAGACCAACAAAAGGGTATGTTTTATACAAGCCCACACCCCTTCTTTCCCAGTTCCACTTGTACACAAAATCTTCCCCGAATTTCAACCCTAATACTATACAATTTCTCACCTAGCAACGAAATGCAAATATGCGCTCGTTGTTTTGCAAACAGCTAGTTTTTCGCTGATATAAAAACAAGTTCTTTATGATAGATTAAAGAAAAGTAACGATGTTTTCTTATATTTATTGATATGTTTCTTTTGCGCTGAAATATAGGTCTCTGATAATGTAATGATAGGGTTGTTTTTATGCTTTAATATGTATTTCTAAAAGCCTTTTTTTCGTAATTATGTCTTTTGTCAATTGCTTGTTGTCTGAATGGAAGAAAAATATGTCAATCTTATATGCTGTCAATAATGAGAATAATTTTCCGTATCAAATACGCCATTACTCAAATAACAAATGTATGTCGTGATTCTACATGCGCAAAGATCTTTTTATCTATCCACTTTTTTGCAAGTTTTTATTCTTAATCACGAACATTTATCTTTAAAATATATGTCAGAGCACCGCTTTTCGTGTAAAGAATATATGTCTTTGTATATAGCTCCGAGAAGAGCATTGTATAGAAAATCGAACAAAACTTATTCAAATGAATCAAACCTACGACCATGGAAAATATAAATTGTTATTCCAATATTATCTAACATTTTTTAAATAGGCAAAGAAAGCGGTCCGACAAGCTTCGACAGCTCCATGTTCAAATCCGAATCGAAACCGGACTTGTCCGACAGTTTCCGAGGCGACACTTACCGATCCGCAAGTCCGTCCGTGGGCCCCACGTCGCTTCCGACGGACGCGCCCCTTTTCAAAACGGCGCCTTTGCATTCGGGCGCACCGCTCTTCTCGCACCAGATCTCGGCGCCCGTGCATGGTGAGTTATGGGTTTAATAAGTTATCCAAAATCGTTAGTTATTCGAGAGTCGCATGTATTCGGCGTGAAGTTAATGATTTTTTGTCTGGCCAAATTGTTGGAAAAATAATACTCGCGAGGATAGGAATTGTCCTTCAGGCGCTGGGCAAAAAAGCATAGTTGGCGGATCGAGAACTAAAAAAAAACTCTAGAGCAGTTGGTTGACCAGATGACACTTCATTCTAAAAACTGAGCGAGTGATAGTAAATTTTATAATTCTTGTTTCTAAGCCGAACATTTTACTTAGGATTGAACTGGCCCATCAATTACATAATGTATTGTTGAATTTGGGAAACATTTGTTTTTAGTTATTGACCCGAAAGCATAAATTTTGGTTTTACCAACTTTTTAAATAGAATACACGCGTAGAATGAATGGAATCATCAGTGTTTGAGTTTTTATGCTTCATCAATGCATTTATGCATAATTAGTAACCCAATATTTCAGTTATCAATTATCTTTTTTTTCTGTTGTTTCAATAGACATTCATGAACTAAATATCATGTTGAGCAGCCTATTTTGCAAATTCAATCTCATGTAACGGAACTCAAGGACAATTTATCGTTCATAACATTAACTTCTTTAAAGCCGATGATTACGCTTAATATGATACTTTATATACATGTTATAGAAATGCACTTTTTTTTCAAAACCGTAAAAACATGTTATATCTCATTTTGATAATATGCCATTATCAAATCATTATCTCACTGAGGTTGGTGTTGCCCAATCACCGGGATTTTCCTGCATGTAAATTACACTTATTTGCTTCCAAGAGCCCCATTCAACTTTTTTTTTCATAACCATGAATACAATAAAATGGAAATCAAACATATTTAAATCTTTTTCAAATGAAATTAGTTTGCAATATGTATACGGACTGGTCAGTTATATTAATATTTTTGTATTCTAATTGTATTAAAACGAAATTTCACGGGATGGATCCAGTATCCATATTTCTTTATAAAACTGAGTATATTTTTCCCCTTTTTAGCCCCCAGCCAACCAATTTGGCTGAGGGCTATTGCTATCCCCCATTCCGTCTGCCCGTCTGTCTGTCCGTCCGTCTGTTAACATTTGAGATGCAGTAGTTTTTCCGCGGCATTTTGGTATGACGCCTTTGTCCTAGGGTTCTGAAACTTCATACAGTGAAAGAAAATATATTGCAGATGTGCAACGTCGAGGTTTCAGTTTGATCGACCGAAAGCTGTCGAAATTACGGGGGTTTGAACTTAGACGAATTTGAGATATTTTGGGATATTTATGCAAGACTTTGTCTGCGGCACTTTGGTATGAAGCCTCTGTCCTAGGCTTCTGATACTTCACACAGTGAATGAATATATATTGCAGATATGCAACGTCGTTGTTCTAGTTTGATCGACCAAATAATTATTGAAATTACGGGGGCCTGAACTTAGACGAATTTGAGATATTTTGGGATATTTGTACAGCACAGAAAGATTACGCATATATTGTGACGTTGAGAGGATTACATAGTGTGGATGATTATTTAAGGGCAACGGTGGAACAAAGACGCTGTAAGAAATAGGTTGTGAGAAAGACGTCATGAGAAAGACGTCATGAGAAAGACGTTGTGAGAAAAATGTTGTGAGAAAGACGTTGTGAGAATGACGTTGTGAAAAAGACGTTGTGAGAAAGACGTTGTAAGAAAGACGTTGCGAGAAAAGAAGTTGTAAGAAAGACATTGTAAGAAATATATTTCTTTTCACCTGCTTCTTTCGATCGACCAATATTCGTGATAAAGAATTGTTTGCATAGGCTGGGGGCTTTGCATCTCTGATGCCTATGTTTGTCTTGAGTTAGAGGGAACTAACGTTACAAAAAGGCTAAATTTTGACACATTAATATCTTGTAGCACTTTGACAAAAATATTATTTCATATGAAGTTCAAGGGTGGTAAATTTCACAAGCGTTCAAATAAAATTATTACATTTCGAATTCTTTATATAAATACTTATCAGTTCAGGTGAATGACTTAACATATCTCAACAATGGTTTCTCCCAGGGATCATATATTCTTCAGTAACTTACAAACACATGCAACCGTGGTTTTTCACAACGCTCCAATTTTTGTGTACAACTACATGTTCACGTTTTGGCTAGAAGTCAAATCAGCCCCAATAATGTCACCTTCCAATTGTCATTCAAACCTGATTTTGTAAATTTTGTATTATTTACCCACTTTACAAAATGATGGATGACGGTGAAATTTAGATAATGACTAAAAAATCAAAGAAAATGTTCTGAGATTTTTTGCTACAGATGTGCGTGTCTGGGTTTGATGATAAGTACGATTCAAAGTCATTGCATAAAAATTGTTAATGGTAGTGTAGATCGATAAAATTGCGAAACAAATAATACCGCGTTTAACTTTTTGTAAACATAAATAAATAGATTCAATCCTTTCGTTTTCTAAAATGTTTATACATTACTTAACTTTTATTTATTGCATTTATGAACATAAGTGATCAATAGTAATATCTTATTTAATTCAAGTTCTTCATGCAATATATGTTAATACAATCAAGCATTTTAATATACATGTATATTGAGGCATTTCATTCCTGTAATACTAAACACACCCGATCAACTCATTTCAACTCTAAAGAAATAAAAACAGTCGAAAAATCAAACCAAAGTGAAAAAAAAAAATAGTTGACACATTTGTGTACGAAAACTTTAATCTAAACTACTGACTACATGGGAATTTTGTTATTCAGTCTTAAAGTCGGTATTGAATATTACAAAAGAATAATGTTTATCTGAAAAAAAATATCTTTGTCCCTTTGTCAAAGACGTTGCCCCCCTTTCAAGTAGTTTGATAAAATCAAAATTGAACTTTTTGTAATACTTTTTTTTACCGAAATGATTGAACTTGTGTTCATGCAATGGTATACTTAGGAAAAAATCCTTTTCAGTGTTGATAGTTTTTTTTTCTGCTTTTCATCCGTTTTGAGGTCTGTCCTCCTAAAAGTTCAAAACAATATTTATCTTAAGATATAAAAAAGTGAAATGTCTAGAATATCACAATAAACCATGTTTTTTACGTGTTATTAATACGTGTTTTAACATTGTGAAATAAATCAAATGTATATAAAAGCATTCATCCTAAGCAATGTCTAAAATCTATGATAGAAAAATCCTGGAGGAATTTGGACGATAATTCTTATAGTTGCAAATAGCCAGTTGTTGTTACAACTTTAGTGTATGGTTATGCCATAGTATGCAAATAACTAACAGCTTAAGTATTGTAAGGCTATTCTGTTATTTAAAATCGGAGCCTTGTTCGTATAAGTTCAACCGGGGGTCATCTGAATGCATTTAAGTGTTTGTGATCCAAAAAAATATATACTCATATATACACTGTATATAATTTCCAAACATCCGTTTTTGAAGGGATCCGAAAAGTCATTTCATAAAGCATAATCACCTACTGAAATGTTTTGCCAGTCTTAATTTTACTTCTTTATTGTATGTCATATATGAAGTTATTTTTTCTATAGATGCTATAGTGTATGTTCTTACACAGTGAGAAAACACTTCTTTCATTTAAATAAGGTTATCCCTTCTTTTCGTTGTTGTAAATGTTGAAGTTAGTTGTATCAGTCATCCATATCTTAATTTAGAACTTAATCACGACTGTCTCTATTTTGGTCAAAATCGAAGGTCCCTATATTGAAAAGTCATTAGGAAAGTCTGGTCATTGACTGTATTTATCATTTGTATCGGTCAAGTCAAACTTTGTTATCGCTTGTTTTTCTATTTCGAATATTAAAGTTACAATTGGTCAACTACATATGAACTTGACTTTGCTCAGTCTATCGTGTATCTATACATATAATATCTTTACAAAACTGTAACTCTACTGTTAACCTGTCATTGTCAATAACATTTTGCGAACATTTTATATAACACCCGTCAATATATATAAGTGGTTAAATGATGGTGTATAAGCACTAAATAGGGTTTTAGCTCGAATAATTGTTATACACACAATTAAACTGTCATATATGATTCTTAACCATTGCTATATTTTGGTATAAAGCATCTTCATGGATTGAAAACGGTTAAATTAACGGTTAATTCGAGGACAGATTCATGATCAATAATATGCCTTTATACTATAATAACTTTAATTTTAAACATGCCTATCCCCAAACTTTCCTTTAATTTTATGAATTCATATTTGTAGGCGAAGAAACCAAGCATAAGAAGAAGAAAAAGAAGAACAAGCACAAGAAGCACAAAACAGCAATATTAAACGATATACACTGTATATATTTAATCAATTTAACTTTAAACATTCCTGTCTCGAACCTTAACTTTGATTCAATAAATTCATATTTGCAGGTGAAGAAACCAAGCATAAGAAGAAGAAAAAGAAGAACAAGCACAAGAAGCACAAACACAGCCGAGACCGCGAACGAACCACTTCCGATGTGCCCGACATGGGCGGGTATACCATGGACCATACGACGGGACTCAGTTCTCACAGTAATACAAACTCGCCTGTTGTTGTAAGGGAGCGTCGCAGCAGTTCGCCTGATTTTGAGGTCATTTGAACGGGAAAAGGGAGGGCGTTTGTGTATTTATTGTGCTTAGTGAAATGTGTTTTATGGAAATTCAAAACGATGGCATTTAGAGTGAGTCTGTTTATTAAAGATATGAAATGTATTGCAGTTGTTGTTCACATACAGTTAAAAATACATACGTTTATATAGACTATTCGGATCATGACGATATAAGTGAAAATTGCTATAGCGAAAGTTTCAAATGTGGTATTAACGAATACCAATTATTTTGTCCATGGAAAATATTCAGAATAAATTATTTTTTCGAGTTGAAGCTATCTTATTATTTTGTGCAATATGAGATGTAAACTTTTTATACCATTTTCTAAGGGGAAATATCACATTCAGAAATATAGATTTCATCTTAATAATCTCTGTGCTCAGTAATTTGTCAACCTTACTCCAGTTATTGGTGTTTCGTTATCGCACTATGTATATTGACTAAAAGTTTGCTATTAAATAAAAACATGCGAGTGTTCAGGAGGAATGTTTTGCACCTGCAAATCCCAAATATATAAATTATATTTATTTTATTTGAATGGCCTTCATACATCATAACCATACCCTAGTAGATAGACAGATAATAGATGTTACAGAATAAACTGACGGTATAATCCCAAATTACAGGTGTAGTTCATAAACATGTAGGCCTCAGGGTCTGGCCACACGTTAAGTGGCAAAACACGCCAGCGATTCCTGTTCCTTTATGTTCTAAATTTATATATGATTTTTCAATTTTGAAGTCCCACAAGGAACATAAAAGAACACGAATCAATGCCGCACCTGGCCGCTTCCCGTGTGGCCAAGCCCTTAGAAGTAGATAAGAAGTGTGGATGAAAGCTACTCGAATATGACATTGGCATAGACATTATAAACAAACTTTAAAAATCTGGTTGTCAATTCATTGCTTAGTGTATAAAATAAAATCCAGTTTTTACCAGTTGTTTACAAGATGTTGTCTGCTATCGATCAGTCAAAGCCCTCTGGCCCTTTTCAAAACTTTCAATCGAGCGTGTGCTCAAATTCCTATTCAAACTTTAAAATGATCAGAAAGTATGATTTTTTTGTTGGAGAAAAGAGAGGGGGAAAGTTTTGTTGCTTTAATAATTTCTTGGTTCATCAATTATGCGTAAAGGAGAACACTTGGACGCACTAATAATAATGTTTTTTGCATCAATAGATGTAACTGATACTTTTTCAAATCAGATATCTGCAATGAACTGTAGACTGTCCACATGAGCACTGATCTTTTCAGCTCTTCTTATAATTTCTTCTGAACCTATTACAAGATAAGTGTATAAAACTGAATATTTAAAAAAAGCAATACATTAAGCGGTGTTCAGCAAACTAAGATAAATCTATGTCTCTGTATAGATCAATGTATAAATGATTGGTGATCAATATCTCATCGTTACCATTTTCGTCGCTCTAACGTCATACAATGATTTATAGAACAAGTGCGTTGAGAAGAAAAAAATAAGGTGCATAGTTAAAAATATTTTTTTCTTTAATTCAAGTGCTCGACTTTTATCAAGGATGTGCTATCTTCATCAGCATGAACTATTTCATATGTAGATGTAATCGTTAGCTTATTTCGGGGGAAATTAAGATTTTACAGCACATGCTGTCTTTAAAGTTATTCACCAAAATTTCAACGTTTTTTTTTGTTATTCCCGGTTAATTTTTAGCGTGATATCGAACATAGAAAACTGTTTCATTTAAATAAGTAAGAATGCATCGATGATAGTATATCGAAGTAAGTTAGGGTCTTAAAGCCAGTTAATTGCAGTTTGGAATATTTCCTAAAGAATAATATGTCTCCATGACATTCCATTCAAATGGTTTTAGCCTGTCAAGCTAAAGAAGACGGATAGACTGCATGACAGCCGGACAAACACCAATAAGCCCCCAGTCTTTGGGGTTTGGACCTAGCATTATATCTTTGATTTTGACGTAAAATTTAACCTTAACATAGATGCATTTGGAAATAAAGATAGCATAGATTCTATGTGAAATATGTACAATCGTGCCTTACCCACACGCTCCTTTCTACTGGCCTACTTTGATTCGCGATACGATGCTCACTATTAATGCACTTATCCATTTATCGGGACCTTGAAGTGTTACTTATCTTAGAATAAAACGGATGATTTCTGACATCTGGGTTTGACATATATAACTACCAAAAGTAATTGCCCTAGTTATCTGATTGTCCTGGCGAAGAGCAACTTTCATATCTACCATGACCCGACCTACTGTATAATATAACGCCCATGTGCGTTACACATAGTCACATATATTACAGGTTATGTGGATCATATTGAGATATGATTGTAAAAGTATATGTTACCATTCATTTGCTGGTCTAACAGAAATGGCGAATTTCATCATGGAATTACGTGATAGGGCATTACCTAATAGCATTAGACAATATATGACGTAGGTCGGGCCCGATCTTGAAACCGGCTGTCCATATATGTTACATATTAATATATTCAATATACATAATGTGCTATTTTTGGATTTTTTTTCTCTTTGTATGAAAAATTAAGAAAAAAAAACTCATTCTGAGCAAAGTTAAGACATCGGGTGCATTAGGGCGATTGCCAGATTCTTCAATTGAAAAGGTGTTGTCGATATTTATTTTGATGTCGAATAGGCATATGAAACTATCAGCAGCTATTTTAATAATAATAATTTAACATATTTATTTATTATGCGCTTTTAAAACAATTTTGTGATTGAATGTACGTTAAAAAAAAACTCATTATGAGCAAAGATTTGGGGCGATTGCCAGATTCTTTAAGGGAATATGTTATTGATATAGTTGTTTTGATAAGTAAATAAAACCTTATGAGAAGCTATTTACATTATTATGACAATAATAAGCTTAAATATACATGTATATTTAACTGCTGCATTGTTGATCGAACAAACCTCCTTGGCGCATTTTTACATATTCTGGTTTTTATCATAATTACCCGCATTATTCAAGGAGAGGTTTTTGTCCTTCATTGAGAAAAAAGTAAAAATTCAAATGAATTATATGAGAAGTAAATGCTCTTTTATAGTGAGATGATCATTACCGATATATGCATTTATATAACGTTACTGTAAAAAGTGGGTCTTGAATAGAATGCACTGAAATTGCTGTTTCTGTGATTGATAGATGTATAATTAGGTTTTTTGTTGTTATCGTTCTAGCTATTAGTCTAGACTTTTTTCCCCTGTCAAAAAACGATCACGAGATGTTAAAAAGTAAGACACCTCAATAATAGTGTGACATAATGACACAGTTAACCATATCATCAACGGAAAATTGTGCTAGTCTGAAGATGGGAGTACTTTAATTTTATAAAGAACCATCTATAAAACCATTTGTAAATTTCTTACCAAGTGATTTTCTTGTTCTTTTTCTTCAATGTTGGTATCATTTTCATGCTCAAACATATTTTGATGCAATATTTCAATTTATTCA
>LQRL01074632.1:1783-15806 GCA_001703475.1 Hydroides elegans
ATTGCAGTGTCCGTGACAGGGACACATAAGGTGTGGCTATATTTATCAAAGCAACATTTATTCTAATCTTATATCACAAGTATAGTTTTTTTTTATAGAAAACATAATAACATACTTTCCGTTTAAAACATTTGCAGACTACACATCAAACCATCATAAACATATAATTTCAGGGTCAAACCTGAGATTTTGGTAACATTTGATGTTTTTCTATGATTTTGACGAGACAAAGCTGATTTCCATTGTATAATTTTTTATTTGAAATAGCTTTAATAATGACATGGAAAGTTTGGCCAAAACGCTCGTTTCGCTTGATTTTTGTTAAGGTATGGTTTTGAGTTTTCTGTAATTGGAAATACGGATTGGTGTGTAGGAAATCTAAAAAATGCTTGAGCGTTTTTATTTGAACAAATCACATAGTTCGCATGGTCACAGTTTTTAAAGAGTGATTTGAAGCCAGACTTTGATCAGTATGGCACACCCCATTTATATAGCATTGCGTCACCCACATAGTAGCACTGATTTGAAATTAACTGCCACAGATTCTAATTCTCATTACGGAGGGGAACAATTGAGCAGGGCGCTCGCCGTATAAGCGCAGTAAAAAAATCTCGTCGTGTGGAAGCGCATTTTCATAATTGTGGGAGTTGGAGTTGCAGATTAGTTTCGTTGGGAAAGAAACGAAATCGGTGTGGAATCTTTGCTTGGAGGAAATTGAACTTAACGAACCTAAACGTATAAGGATTTGGATGAGAAAGGATAGATGGTTAAAGATTGCTTTATCAAATTGGTATCATCGGTATTATTTGGATATAAAAATGAGATATATTAATGTATGATTATACAAATGGCACAACATTGAGTTTTGATTCTGCAGTTATTAAATTGTTTTTCATACACATGAAGCTTTATTGAATATGATATTTCGTTTATTCATGATTTGCACGAGCAATAATTAAAATCATATTATTGATGAGAATTATTCTTCAATTTATAAGAAACAAACATGTGTCGAAAAGCATATAAATAGTTTTGAACAAAAAATATATTACAGTCTGATTTATTCAAATAAATCACATTGATTAATTGAATTCAAGTTAAATGGTAAATGTGTGTTAAAGAAAAATGGCTTGACCATCACAAATGGACAATAATATAGTCTTTTTTTAGTCTTTCAACTTGATTTGCTAAAAATAGCATATTGATATTTTCAAGAAATCGGTTATAACTACACAGGTTGGCATCACTTAATATAATAGACGTCTACTAATATATGCAAAGATTTGTAATCAAATATAGAAATATCGAAACACGGTAACTCCTGTTTTTAGATACAAAATCACACATGGATAAGCAATAAATCTCTCCGTTGATGATACTCAGAAACTGACAGGATGCTAAGAAAGGCAACACTAAACCAGTTGGTAAAACCCCTAAAAAGACAGAATACCCGAAGCAAAAGTAACAGAATATCAGGGGATAAACAGTAACAATGACTTCGTACAGTAAAAGAAACAGCATACCATCAAATAAACAGCTAAACCAAGAGCAGATCATCGGATAAAAAAATTTCTAAAAATGACAGAATACCCAACACATTGTCGCTGGTCCGACGAACCCTCCACCTGTCAACTATCAAACGCCGTGGCGATCTCCCCCTTTAATACGACAATTCTAACCGGAAGTAATGCATCAGACAAGTAACAGTTTTAACAAATAAAGTGACAGAATATTGCCACTACAAAATCAGCAGATAAACAGGAAAACAGTGGAAAAATAGCAAAAAATGACAAAATAGCAAAATCAATAGAATATCATCGGTTAAACAGTCTTTAAGATGACCGAATATCCCCCTCCTTGTCGCTGGTCATCAGCCCCCAGCACCTGTCAAAACGCAAACGACGCGATCTCCCCGTTTAATGCAACGTCATTTCTTACCGGAAGTAATGCATCAGAAACAACGGAAATGGGCATACGCGGCAGTAACCATGGCAACAACAACGAGTCACATGACAACGACGACCACCATTTTGAAATCGCATATCGCATGCGCGCGTATCTGTTACAACCAAGCTATATCATCGCGTTAATTCTGGCCTTTGTGGTCATCATATTTAATACGCTATCTATCATGGCGCTTTACCAAATAAGGAACCGCTTAAACACGCACTATCGTCTTATTATCAGCCTGGCGGTGTCGGATACGTTCGTCGGGGTGGCCAATGTGCTGTATATCATGAATAAGGTGAACTTTATACTTTAATAAAATAATCATTTTATTTGGTATTTTGATGTTCCAAGCTGTTTCATATTCAAAAGAAAATCTTTAAAAATGAAATGTGGGGTGCTTATAAAAAGAGCACCTCACGAGTTGTCCCTTGATAAAAAGGTGTTCCTCCAGCAAATTCCAGCTAGCTTGGTCATTTTGAGAAAATGCTTGAAAATTGAGGAACATCTTTTCAATGATTTTTCTATATTCGACCCCCTTTTTGCAAATTCTTAATGTGAAAAAAAAAAAGGTTTCTTAAATTTGCTCCAACCTTATTTAATAACTTTATTACAAAAGTATGTTGCATGGTGCCCTTCTTCTATAAGCTGTTCAATCCGAGTATCCTGCCCGGGTCGGTTGCTTATATAAATCTAACAAATACGTTTTTTAAGCAATTTTTGCTGTATTTTTTTTTGTGGTTTAAATGTGAAAACAAAACTTTTTCAATCTTCATAATGGGGTTCAATCTAATGAGGTATCTGTTCTAACAGGTGTTCAATCCAAGTATCATGCCCGGTTCAGGCGACCCATGGGAACGCATCCAGACGCGATGTGTGTTTGTCGTGATTAAAGCCTTGAATACGACTGCCTGGAATATCTCGCTGCTTAACCTGATGGGCATGAGTTTGGATCACTATCTAGCCATTACAAAACCGTTAAAGTAAGTTGGGTAAAAGAAATCGATTTTTCGTCGCGTCGTGCAATAAACATCATTCGGCTCATCATTCTTACATACTGATAAAGTAGGTGGGTTTAAGTATTCTAGAAAACACGTTGTCAGTTAGACTTATTTGAATGCTTTAAGACGTCAATATTATGTCGCGACGTCCTTCATATATTCGATTCTGTCGCGACATTGAAACAAAAACGTTTAGGTCCGTGACGAAAAAATTGGATATATTATCCCAATAAAATAGACGTTCCTTTGATTCATCATAGATTGATGAGATTATTTTTTTTATATATATGCACCAAACAACTAGCCAAAGCCCATATAAATGTATGGGGTCTTTTAGGGGTGTTGAACCTGATGGGAATGAGTTTAATTGGATCACTATCTGGCCATCACGAAACCATTGAAGTAAGTGGGCTTTAGATCTAAATTAACTCTATTATATGTATTCAAAACATACTGAAGCGTGGTCATCGATTGTATAAACTATAAGACCAAACGGGGAGCGCCATTGTTTTTTGCATAAGCTATGACAGGGAGGCGGGGACGCACCCCGCGCCCGTCCGCTCTAAACCCGCACCGTGTTACTTATATGTTCTCAATATTCTATTTATTTATGAACCAAATAATGAACAAAAGCACATATAAGGTGCCTTTGATATACATCTGTAGTGTCTACCTAAGCTCTCAAGTCACGATCATGGAAGCAGGTTTATGGCGATCATATAGCATCTTGGTGAATATGTCGCCATGGCTTTCAGACATAAGATTGCAAATTCCACTTACACTTATACAAGTAAAAAATATATATTTCGCGGGAAAATAGGGCGCCAGAAGCTAATTGTATGAACAGGACAAAATGTGAATGTGATGGTGCTTCATAAACGCTTCTTGTGTTTTGGGTTTTCCGTAAGGAATTATGTACGAACGTCAAGGATTGTTACAGGAAAAAAACTAGAAAAGGGTCCAATGATACTAGGCCAGAGTTTTCTCTGGGCATTCCGCTCCTGGTTGGATGTTAATAGTTATCTAAATATTCACGGTAGATAATGAAACGGCGTGAAGCGTAATAACCATTAAAACAATAGGTTGATTTGGCAACCTAATATCTCATATTGTACAGATTTATCGCTAAATAACTTCAATTAATAAAGAACTTTATATTGATTTTTATATTACGAATTTTCGTTTGTTAATTATCTGAAACTCGATCTAAAGGCCCTGTTCGTAATAACATATTTGTTGCATAAGAGTAAAAGCAAGAGTAATTTTCTTGAAAATCAATGTTAGCTTTTCACGAATACACACAAATCCATCAAGTATAAAAACTACATATTTTTATCAAACCTCAATCACATTTGATCTCACTTTATTGTTTTTTTTTCTCCAAGGTACCAAGACCTGATGAGCCCCGGCCGGGCAGGCGCAATGATTGGCACCCTATGGTTCCTCGCACTACTTTGCGGCTTCTCGGACTTCTTTTCTCCAATATCCGTGTATTCCTCCGCTGCTTCCGCCGCGGCCGCGCAAGTGTACAACTACTGCGAACTCATTTGGCTGACCGCCTATCAGGAGGAATACTCAGTGCTTGTTATTGCCTTTGTTTGTTTATTCGTGATGCTCTTTATTTACATTCGCATTTATCTCATTGTGCGTCGCCACAAGACACCGGGCGATTGGGCCTTGACAACGCAAAACAATAAGTTAGAAGCCAAAAAGAACCGTCGCGCCTTAGTGACCACTTTGCTCATACTGGGCTCGTTTATCTTCTGCTGGTTGCCAACGTGTCTCTTCCAAATCGTCATGATGCTGCTCGTTGCCACGGGAACGCGGGACTTATCACTAGGCATGATCAGCATATTGCGCTCGGCCGATAAGTATCTATTGAACCTCTTCTTATTGAACTGCCTCTGTGATCCCATTATTTACACTGTAAGATGCAAAGAAGTGCGCGTTGGTTACAGAAAGCTCTGGTTTAGTTGGTGTCGCCGAAAGGAACGCAACTCGAGCTGCCCGAAAAGCGCAAAGAGTTCGCTCGCATCGGCGTCGTCGTCGTCAACGGGCGAGAAACAAACAAGCGGAAGTGGACACACGTTGCTAAGGGAAACCGGAAGTAGCAAAGTATTGCTAAGGGAAACCGGAAGTAGTAATCGGTTGTTAAGGGAAACCGGAAGTAGTCATCGGTTGCTAAGGGAAACCGGAAGTGGCCATCGGTTGCTAAGGGAAGCGCAACGAGTACGTATGCTCACGCCTCCACGCGGGTCACGTGGTAGGAATAGGACTGATGAAGGCTTTGACACACTTTGACATGCGCTTCAAAATAAACATGTACGATATGTTATCAAATATCTTCGAATGCAATATTAGTCTCACAGATAATTTATTTGTATAACTGCTTTTATCTTAAAGTCGGTAACGCCTAAATACGTTTATATATAAACCCTTCTTCATATATAGCGTATAGCACAGAGTATATATAGCTATTGAAATACAGCTTTAATCATAGGTTAAACAATTATCACACTTATTTTCCTATTAACTTCCATGGATTGTGTTTATCTTATTCGGGCATGTCTGTGTTACTTATTTATTAATTCACATATACAGAATATAATTTCTATAGATTCAAGCTGAATCTGGCAACCCGAGTTATTTATCCTTGCACATTAACTCATCAGGCCTTTGTTATTATGAGCAATTTAATAAAGAATTGTATCTATGCGCTGTATTCTCATTGTTAAAGGCATGATGCAGATCTTAAATATGCATATGGCTTTGCACTTCTAATAAGGTTAAGCAGTCTTACAAAGGACAAAAGGAAATTAATTTTGCCGGACATTTCCTCCCATGGATAGGATGAGTGGCGTGATCAGATAAATCATTCTTAACCGTGGGGAGCCAATCTAAGGTGTGGTAATTATTGTTTCTTAAGTTATTGTGCCCTATGTATGTTTAAACAGGAGGACATTAATTAATTGAATAAACTCAAGAAAGTTATACTGATTGGTTTATACATTCGAAAGCATTCTTTTTTTCTGGATCGAATTATCACGAAATTATGATAATCGATATCTTATCCTTTCCTTATTCCTAACTATCTGGTTTTTAATTAAACACAATTTGAAAATCAAGCAAAAATATAAACGTTGAATTATTTTATGAATATGCTAAAAACGCTTATCGCTTAAGAACGTCGGAATCAAATTTATGTTTTGCTCCCATCCCTTCATTTGCAACAAAAAAAATCGTTTTCTATATTTGCCTCTAAAATTCCATTTCTTTAACGCCCGATTACATAAAATCACTTGGATGGCAATTTTATATGTTTTTATTGGTTGAAATCGAAAGAAATGAAAGGACTATTTCTTGAAATTTTCATAATCCCACGAAGAAACCAGCGAAACTCACAATTTGCGATTCAAATTCGCTTATTTTATGTAATCAAGGCCGAACAAAGTGGTCAACACCCTGCAAACAAGCCCCATCAAAAATCAGGAAATCGAAAGTGGTCACTGGTCGTTATCTGAGCGAAATGCAATATTGGATGGAAACCAGGCCACCATTCATTCGAAGATGGGGACCGGTAGTTTGGGTCCCAATGATAGTCAATCAACACTGGGCTGCTGACTTAATCAAACAATGGCGGCTGTTGTCCCGTTTGAAAAATATTGGACGATAACGCAAAGTAATAAATAGTATTTCTATTATATCGTTTAGTGATAATTTTTGACACAACATGACCATTGAGAAAGGGCAAGCATACAAACACATAGTAAATGTTAAACCGTGGACGCCATTGAAGAATTAAGAGGCCAATGATTTTTTTTAGAATTAACTATGTTTTAGCGTAACCGCACTGGGGCGCCCGCTTGTGTCCTGATGTGGATCCGAAAATATCGGGGCGATTTATACGTTGGAACGTCATATGTACCTATCATCGGTTGGAATCGCAACGTTACATATAACAAACCAATACAAGGGCCGTCTAGTAACTGTCATTTGCAATTCGAAAATATCTGCATTTAGACATCGACCAAAACGTACTAACTGGGATGCTTAGCGCATTTACACAAAATCATTCACAGCAAAAGCAGCTTTTCTCCGCCCACTCCTCTATAATTTCCTAATCGTCACAGATCGATCATAAGATTATTTTATTAATTGTGCAAAGTGACCATTTTGCGATTTTGTGCAGTTGTCTGAGATATTTTGGGCGGAGGGGATAAACATTTTGAGAAAATGGGTCATTGCGTAGCAGGTTTGACTATATAAGGATTCGAAATAATAGATAAAGCCTTAAAAATGTGTCATCCCGTAAAATTTTCAACCATAGATTTTCTCAAATTTACTGAATAGAAAAAGTCTGAAGAATCTAAATTGTACAAGGCCAAAATGTTGATACAAAGCTGGTTTCTCATCATAAACCGGGGTTAATAATTATAAATGAGAAAAACATGATTTTCATGATGTTATATCTTCAAACATTTTTTTCTCATATTCCTAGCACAAATTTCTTTATTCATTTTAGGTTTAATATCAACTTCAACAATGCTGTGAACTCGCTTTTCTCTGTTGTAATAAACATAACAATTAGTAACTTGAAAAAAAACCATTCAGCTAGAACTGCTAGTATATAGCATAAATATTAATGAGAAAGGAATTTCGTCCTAAAAAAAGTCAGTTGTAGGTTTCTGTGCGTGACTAATATGAATAGAAAAAAAATTGAGCCAGAAATAGTCTTTTAATCTCAGAAATGAGTCCACTTATTGCATATTTCCTGGATCCGCGCTTTGTCTTTTCCTTCGACAAATTTACCGGACGGCAATGGGTATTATGGTACCTTAATTGTATCATCCCATATCGAGTATTTTAACATGGATAGCATTAGGGGATATGTGAACATTCCATACATTAATTTGAAATATAAGGCACGGATGCTGAAAATTTAGAACCGGCGGCACAATTGGTATAAAATATCAGACCTAACGGGGCTTCATTCTGATTTTATTAATTATATGTGCAAACGGTTGGAGAGTGCCGCGCAGGCTTCGCCTCTCAATATGCGCCTTAATATTATGGGCGATCCACCAATCCATGTTTTTTTCTTTATCTCTTCTCTGATCCCCTCACGCCTCTTCTCCTTTTTACAAAATCCAAATCCCAACACTCTTTTTACTTGCAGCTTCCCCCCCCCCTTAGCTAACGCACCCACGTAACGTACATAACGCGCAAATTAATGACGTCAGGCTGTCTTACAAGGAGTGGAATTTGCTCATAAATTAACCGCACGAAAAGATGACTGACGAACACCCATTCATCTTCAAAGTTAAAAATAAAGTATTTTATTGTTCAACAGACACGAAATATCAAGCACTTATAGGGCACTGTTCTACAGGTCCTTGACATTTTTGCTATTTTAGTCACTTTGTCACATCACCATTTTGCTCAAACCACACCCTCTCTCTAAGTACAAAGACATGACAGCATCATGTTACAGCTTCCTAAAAAGACTTAAGTCTAATTAGGACAAACGTTCGGCTATCAGATGTTTAAAATTCATTTAAATGCTTTGCAAGTTAACATCGCCCACTTGATGGGACTTCATCCGGCTCTGTAACTTAATAGCAAAAGAATTAAGCAACGTTCACGCAAAACAGGCAAAAAAAAGCACAAAACGGGATCTTATGTTTTACACCAATATCACTTGAGGTTTAAAGCGCATAATTGAAAAATAAAGCTTTAACGGTAAACACAAGGTATACGCGATAAACTTCAAGCGACATTGATATAAACATATAACAATCATGCTTCGTGCTTTACGTTGCCGTTTTGCGTGAACGTGTCTCAAAGCTCATTTATACAGGAAGAATACACAGCGTGTCCAATACGCGTCTGGAGGTTCTAGCAATGAATTATAAAAATATGCCAGATGCGAACATGCAAACTTAGCCTTTATTTGACACACGTGATAGAATAGGGCCATGCACAATGGTATTAACAATTTATTCCTTTTTATTTTCATTATTAAACGATTTTTTATTGTTGTTGTCTTAACACCTGCCTATTATTATTGCGATAAATGTTTCACATACATGTAATAATGGCAAGACTCATATTCATATAACATCTTATCTTGTCACCACAAAAAAAAATACATTTACTTATTGCGCATGAGACCTAAAGGCAATGACTCCAAACAATAAGGCATCCATAATTATGTTCATCAAAGATAGCAATCACCTTTTGACTGAGGCAAAGCCTCATATGAGAAACTGATCACAAAATCGATGTTGACTTCTAATTTTGATTTTCTTGTTTACCTCACAATGTTCATAAAAAAGTTCAAATCTCGTAATTGCAAAACTCTGTCTTTCTCAACCAAATGAATGGGAAAGGGATCCTTTAAATCTGCTATGCTGGAAAACAATGGAAAGATTTATGGTTTGGATTTGGCTGCTAAAAACAAGCTCAGAAGTTAACTCACGTAATACAGTGTAGGATGACGAAATTGCTGTCGTGATAAAGACAGCTGTCGGAAATTATTTCCTTGTCCAGAAAAGACATTTGAGAGCTTATAGTGTGTTTCTACAAGAAACAACAGTCTAAAATTGAGCTTCTGGTGTCTTTGGCCATTATCTCGATAGTCTGTATTTTTTTTGTTTACATATAAAAATATAAAACGGTATAACAAGTGTTTTTGATTTGCAAAAGCTATGAAGTTATAATAATTTTATGCGAGTTTATATTTGTATATAGAAGAAGGTAAGAACACAGTTAACTTTATTTTATAATAGTGAGAACAAGGTGTCAGCTTATATGTTCATATTCATCCAAAATGGTTATTGATGGAAGCTCAATTGTCTATATCTTACTGGATAGCGTGCTTGGGGTATGATTAGTACAAATAAGAATTCAAATAAGCGCGTCATAAATTACATGTTGAAAAAAAAATAAGCGAACTAATTAATAAAGCTGACGTTATGCATTCATTCAATTTTTCTATTGAATAGAGCACCGACTATATTATTCAAAATATTATATTAGTATATTATAAAAAAACATAATCGTTTGTACCGATTCGATAATAAAACAAATTAGATCCCTATATGTGGAGATGAGAAGAAGCAACTTTTAAAAGGCATCATAAAAAGGGAAAGACAGCATGGAATTTGCTGCTTGATTTTTAATAGATAAATCGTGTTTCATATAATATAGCCTATAAAGATGGTCGATTCCCTATTTGTCATTGATAAGCTTATATCAGTTGTTGCATTATTTTGATGGAGCAACTTTGAAAACAATTTGATGACTTTCCGATTGCTTAATTGTAGATAGCGTGACGACTGTTTTTAAAGCATCTTTGGAAAATGAAAGCCAATTTGTAGACACTTAATTAAATATGTTATGCTGTCTGAAAACTGAATAAGTTCTCTTTGAATGAGAAATAATGGAATGAATTGACTTTTTCGGGTTTTTTCTTAATTGGACATCTTACCTGGTATGGGTATCGTCGCGAAAAAGCATGTTTTTCATAATCATGACTAAAATTCGAAGATCAATCAAATTTAATTACAACAGCCATGTTCATTATTGTTGTACAAAAACATCAATATATGAATGGTCCCATGCTTCTTCGTGCGTTTTCACGTACCTGGATTATTAAAAGGCAACTTTCACTGGTTAGATATCTGTAAATATGATATAGAGATAGCAACCCTGTTACTAACAACAACAATTTACTCAAACTCTGATTATTTAGAACTATTTTACGTCGTTAACATTTTCATTTTATTCAATAAAATAAATAAATCATCGATGCCCTTCGTCTATCAATATCAGTGATAGCACTTGACCATGCAAATAATAGTTGGATAAAAGTTAACGAGGGGCTATAATTTATGAAACTCACATACAAAAAAAGAGGGCGAGGGTCAATGAGGTATAGCATTTACAGTTGTCGTTTAATTAGTCAACTAAATGATAAACTGAGCATCTAATGGGGATAATTGTAACCTAAGAATGGGCACATTAATAGTACACAGAAGGTTCGGTGAACATTAGTCGAATGTAATTTATAACATTATCCAAAGAAACATTTTCTAATGACGAATCGATGAACAGTTACAATGAGTTGTGCATTCCTCAAGCCATTCCCGATTTATTTCATGAGTTTTATTTATTTCAAGGTTAACAAGGTATATTGACAAACGAAATAAAATGTGTTGTTTAAATGTAAGGTAAAAAGTAAGTTGAAAGGTTAACACTTAATAATTGATTCAGGACACATTTATGGTCATTGTTATTATATTATTATATTCGATTATGCAATTAATATTAATTTGAAAAATCAAAGTATAAGTGTATGTTGCTTATAGTAAAATTGAAAGTTAGATATTTCGGAATAATATGCGGATGTTTACAATCATGGCCTTTTGACCATAACAATAAATCAGATGTTATTTTTATAAAGGACAATGAACGTATTTTGTAGAGCAAACTAATTCAGCTGCATTCATACATATAATCTTTGTTGTTGTCTAATGTTCCACTAGAAAATATAAAGATACCCATTGAAGGAATTCATCCATTAATTTAACTGTGACATGTCTTTCTTTTAACTCAACGTAAAGCCAAATAACAATATGACATGTCTTGTGTTCGGTAATCATTTTCTGACCCAGTTTTCAGACTCGCTATTTCCAGGGCCTTTCGCTTAAAGTTCATACGACTGTCATCTGAATGTCACACTAATGAAATCCTTTGAAATCGGCTATTTTGATGTGTTCGAAGGGATGTGTCACAGATACATGAGACGTCATGATGTCCTTGGTGGACGGAATTTGTTTGCTTTTAAACGATTAAAAATTGTTTTTGGATCATTTTGTATAAGTCAAGGGACCCTTGCTTGAATATAAAAAACATATACAACAGCATTGTGTCTGTCTAACGGGTTGCAAATATTCATTTTTATTTATTTTCTTTTTATGTGTCATATACATTAATTTCAAATTTATAGCATATAAGAAAATAAATCCTAGTTAAAAATGAAATGCGTAAAATGTCATTGATTTCGGTTGATTGTGATAATGACAATTTATGTATTTTCTTTAAAAAAAAATACATCTTCATTTTTGGCAAGAATTTACCAACATGGATAGGAGTTTATATTTTTCTCGACGGTCTTCTATCAGAATAGCCATTCACACCTTTAAATGACAATGTTCCAGGACAAATTCTCAACTTGACAATAAACCGAAGGGCAGACCAATTTTGGAATTTTAGTCAAAATGCAAAATTGCGCTCATGTATTTTGCAATGAATCCATAATGATAAAACAACAATGGAAGACGCAATTCTTAAAAAAGATGTATCTCCTTTACAAAGCTTCCGTTTTACAATAAGCGTGTTCGGTACATTTAGCGATAACTTTAACAAATCCTATGAAATATTTATAAACCCATCCGAAATACTAAGGTTACGCAGATTTAATATTAATTTTACTTAAGATATTGGTTAATAAGATTGTATTTGGAGATATCTGGCTATGCATGAGAAATAGTAAAATAAGTAAATTGCTTTCGTATGCCCAAGCGTTTGATTTTAATTTTTCATGAATGTGTTCCATTCTTGATGCCGGCTAGCTATAAAAATACGAACCCCTTTTAACACCGAAATATGAGTATATTTTTTTTTTCAAAAATATGTCAATTTTGTAAGTGGATCATCCTAAGATTAATGATTATTAGAAATTTTGTTGTGAGGTGCAAGTTTTGGCTAGAGGTAACAGGACGAGCTAACTATGTTGATTATCTAATGCAATAACTAAACATCAAGTCTGTGACATTATAAATCATCCGTATCAAGTTTTTTTAATGTTTAAAATAAAGAGTGCATGCATCAATTGCGATTGTCTTACTATCATGATATGTATTTTATTTGAAATTTCAAAAGATGTTTTGTTTAATATGTGGATGATTAATTTATATAAGAGCAAATGCACTCATGCAAGAACTTTACAAAGCCAAAAAAAACCTTGAAATCTTTAACAATAATATCATGTATGTGTCTTGTATGTTTGCACAAATCGCCATCACAGAAACGTAATACCAAAATAAGTCATAAAATATAACTTATCTTATTTGTTGCAATTTTTGATGATTTCAATAAAGATGAATGATTGAAAATTTCAGCAAACGATGGACTATCGGTTATTACCATTTTGATGACAATGTGAGCTAATGATAAATGCACATTTTATGTTGAAGCTATGAAATGAATTGTCACTTTCCGGGGCTTTATATAATATCGATAAACTGAAAAAGTATTAAAATATTCAAATTTGACATTTCGCATGTTCATTACAAAATTACCTGATTAAAGAGTCATCTACGTATAAGCATATTTTGGCTAGATCAACCTTTACGTTACATACGGTTCGAATTCAATCTAAATTTTAATATCTGGGTAACATAATCTGTTGTAGAAATGACACTTATTCTCTACTTGCAATATCACGATCTAAAAAATAAGATCATGAAATGAAATTAATCACTTTTCATTCGTCACTTTTGATATTGTCCATTATCTATAAGTACATTCAAATTAATTTCAACATGCCACATTTTTGCCATAGTTTGAAACATTTAAATTTCTATATTTTATATCAAGATACAAATTACGTATTCAGATGTATCTTTAAGATATGAAACAATGGTTATATTTTTCTTTTTAAATCCTTAAATTTGGATGTACGGATTTACGTCTATCAGTTTTTATAATTATCTCCTTGCCTTTTCCACAGTCAAACATGCTTGACTCAAGTCGCAAAAAAATATTGTACAACAGTTTTAAAGACTAAATAAAATGACATTTTCAAGATTTTTTATTTCAAATTACACTATTTTGTGCAAACAACACACGAGAGTTCCATTCCATCGATATATGGAAGACATGGAAGTGACCCACATTGTGCCTCAACCAAATAAAACAGCCCACCATCCTGATTTTCGGAACCCCCTTGCAAGTATTCAAAATCGGAATCAAGGCACACAAATGTACTTGACATCTCGTCGTTTCTTTGT
>LQRL01074672.1:5764-25665 GCA_001703475.1 Hydroides elegans
ATGCGGTGTTTGATTCGATTTAACGCGTGAGTTATTGTCTTAGACAGATCTTTGTAAATCCCAGAGCTCAACCACGATTTCACACCAGCGTGTGTAGAGTCTATACACCCGCTGTGTATAGAGTCTAGAGTCTATCTGTCTTGATTTAAAGGGGATTTGATGTTTTTGTAAGGCGTTTTTTTCTGTCCCGTCATTTCATAAAGAAGTCTGTATTAGATTCTATAGATTCTATGTTTCTCAACATGTCAATGAATCTTGCCTATTGGTTTGTGATATGCCATGCAACTAATGCTATAGTAAATAATTAAGCTGGGTGCAGTTAATGTGTTTGAGGGCTCGGAAATTTGCAATAAGTCTAAGTAAATCATATGTTAAGAAATTGTGAATAATGTTTCAATTATTGAATGTATTATTTGAATAGATGTGTATGCAGCGCAGCAATATAGATCTATATTTTCAAAACAAAGTTTGTTGTACAATTATGTAAGGTCTGTCTCTTTTTGTACACTACCAAATGTTGATAAGATATGAATAAAAATGAATAAAATGACTATATATAAACGCATATTGTTTTATTGTGTTTCAATATAGCTATTCACCGCATGCATGAAGGAGAATCATCAATGCTCCATCGATCGATACAAGTCGAAGTTCTCGAGGGATCCAAAGTCACTGACATTCTAGTTAAATTATGTTATTGGAAATGATGTTGATCTTATCAAACTTATGAAACACTATATTTAGATAGCAAAATGAAAAGTATAAATAATGGAATATAGCAATATAGACAGTAAGGTAAACACAAAGAGTATCAACTTCCTTTTCATAATATTTAGGGACTGGCCCCACGAGAAGCTTTTCCTCTAAGAAACCGTGTTTACAATAGATTCATTATGGAACGAAAAAAAAACGTCACAAGATGGCGATAAATGAAACCTTATTTAATTCATTAGATAACGGTATTGGTTCAGCAATTGGTTTATTTTGTTTTTTTTTCTTTGCTTTTGACAAATAAACCAAACAAAAGGTAGCTCGGAGAATCAGGTCACTTGTTTCTGAAAACTGTGTTGAGTGGGTTTGGGATTTGCTTGCTATTGTGGGCTCGTAAAAGCAATTTGTAATTATAACCTGAGATAAAATTATCACTGTGTGTTAAGCTGAATTCCCCGCTCATTTTGAAAAACGAAATCGAAAAGCCGTCCGTGTTTCGAGGGAATTAAACGGACTGATCCCAATGAAAACCCCTCCATCACCTTCAGACGTCGCAGGAAATCCTTAAAACTTTTTTTTTCTAATCGGTCAATCTTTTTTTGTCACACGTTGTGATATAATCAAGGTATTGTCTGATTTTAAAAAATCCGAGATGATTGAACTTTATAACATTGAACTTTAGGGTTTTTGTGATGTTTTTCAATTTCCTGTAAGTAGGACTTCGTGTCTGATTAAAACGTCAGTGACTTCTCGGCTAGGTGCTTTGTTGCAAAAGTATGGATTTTAAACTCATTAAGCTCACCACAACCCTATTCCTATATCTAGTAACCATGTGAAATTCACATACATGATGCTGTAATTGAAATAGTCCACTTACTTAACTAGCATGACTTGCGATTAAAAAGTGTACGCTGCTGCTTTACACTTTGTTTGATCGCAATAGTATCGTATTCCTACTATTCCTAGAGCTCGATATATTGAAAACAATTTCGGGCAATATTTTCCTGATGTGAAATTCAAAAATGTTCTTCGTGTTTTTATTTTTGTTGTAATAGAATGGATCTCAATACTCAATTATGCCACCACAACCCCCCCTTCCCTTTCCCCGTTGGTCTCCAAATAAAATTCACATACATATAATTAAAACGGTTCTTATTCTTATTCTTTTTGAATCGCGATTGAAGATTCTCACCGCTGTTTTACTCTTGTTCAATCAGAATATTGCAGTATTCTCATTCACAACGTCAACATTGAAATCCAGGGGGTTTTATAAATCAAATTATTAAAAAACGGCAAATTTGTAAAATACTATATCACTAGTCGAAAGAAAAGTTCAATGCCAAGAAGCTGCTTATCACACATCAGGGATTAATATGAATAAAGGTCAATGCTGAGGGGTAATAAATCGCAAGCAGCTAAGTCCGGATTCCTCTGAGAGGAATACATATGCTATTTTTTAAAGCCATGGGCTACATTTTTAAGAAATTAGTTATTATGTTCATGTCTTGGAACTATTGCACTTAATATTGGTATGTCAAAAGATACAAAATTATGTAGATAATCATTCTTCATTACAATGAAAGCGGTCGCTATATAATATATAAAATCTTTCAAATAAATAGATTATCAAGTTGTACTCTGAGTAAATTCTTATAGAAATAACTTACATTTTAGTATTTGATAAAGTCCTTGCACTATATTTTTGTTAGATATGAATAATAACGAATATACCGATTTAATCAAGATTCAAAATCGTCGTTAAACACAAGTTATGCGCTTCAAAGTCAAAGCCCCTTTCGGTATAAAAAAACATAGACGTTTATCCCTTCTGTTTACCCGAAAAGCGCAAATTATAGACTATTGCAGTTTTATTTCGGTTGAACGCGCCCTGATTCACATTTTTAGAAGCTCTTTCTACCCTTCCGTCGTCTCAAACATTTTGAAGAAAGCATTTTATGAATATGAAAATTATATTTAAGCAGTTGTAAATTGTTGGTGTGAGTTTATTTGTATCAAGGGATCGGATCGAATAACAAATTAGGTCACACAATACACAGGAACATCGCCTGATTCCTGTAACCATTTCCTAAGAAGCCAGGAAAAACAAAAACATGACATGAGAGCCTTAAGCCCATTTTTAAAGGTTATTTTTCTACTTTAAGCCACTTTTTTTTATCGTTCCTTATAACTACTGTTTACAGAGACCAAGGACAATTTCACATCAAACAATGTTTTCAATGGCACCCCGCAAAAACTAATCGCGGTTCAATTAAGCATACTCTCATTCAAGCAAAACCAAATTGATGTGGTATTTTAAGCATGATGAAGAAGAAAGAGTATTAATGAGACCGCTCATTAGTTCTTATTTAGCAGAAAATGGGACTCTTTTTTTACCGTCTTAGAACATGAACTTGCATGAAATTTACGAATAAACATCTTCTCGTTGACTTATCTTTGAACCATGTTACCATGACTAAATGAGTATGTGTAAACTGTGAGTTTTTAATTCATTCTAAGTCAGTCGGATATTGTTTGAAAAGTGAAACATTAAAAAAAAATGAGCTTCATATATATTTTGTTTTATTTTCAATTTGATTACACATGGAATAGACAGTTTAATCGCACGTTTGGTTGAGGTATTAGAGGCAAATATTATTCATTAATTTTTCAAACAAGCAAAGTCAAATAGAATATATGATGATGAAACGATATCATCTGTAGTGTATCATTGTCATGTCTGGTCCCAAGCCACATATGTCACATATGAATTGTCTTTCTTATTCCAAATAAATCGTTTTGATGAATTCTATTTTTCTATCGTACATTTATCACTTAGATAAGTGTGTCTAGGGCAATATGACATTATATAGAAGGACACCACACGACACATTATTCAAAAGTTGCAAATTACACTTACAATAATTTCACCTTTATAATAATTTATGAGCAATATATAAGGTGTTCACTTTTTCCAAGCCAGCTATGCTGTTTCTCTTTTTCTAGCCAGCTTGGAACAGAAAAGGAACACCTTTTGCGAAAATTAAAATGTTGAATATAACCAAATTACCTATCATATATTGTGAATAACAGTTAATTATACGATTGCAAGCGAGTTGAATTAATTTCGAAGTAATTTTTCTCACTTCTTTTTGTAAAAAAATGTCCAAAAAGGTGATCCTCATCTGCTTAAATCTCCTAGCTAGAGATTTTCTCAACATTTTGAAGCAAGCTAGAATACATATGAGGTGAGGAACACCTTTTATGTGGATTAGCTCATGTCGTGTTTTTCTTATACAGCAAGTTCCATGTTCCATTATGAAGTTATAAATTAGGTTGATGTGGGACATTTTCACGAGACTTCCCGTTAGTTATCATTTTATTCCTTAACTCAAAATAAACCTTTGTTTGGCTGTCTATTATAAAGGCTGTGGAAACAGCTAATCATTATTTTTATGAGTGAAATGGGTATTTATAGATGCAATTCATTTTTTGCCGTGACATCCTATGTTATTGTTTGTTGATATAATCATGGCATGCTTAATTTATCTCAAAAGAGTTTCCATCAGGCAAGGTAATAAAGTTTTTTTTTCAAAATAATTAATGAAGTTTAAGATGAAACCTAATCTACGTTCCATTGTTGATTTACTGACTTTTTGCCTAATCACTGCCTATGTATAAAAGTTTGATTGAATCCCGTACAAACAGTTGCCGGAAATTTACTCCCGTTTAATCCACGTTATATATGTGGCTTCGCAGGATACTTAAAATGAAATGGAATTTCTAAATATGACTTTAAATTATTTTGAAATACCTTCATTGAAAGCAAACATAGAATGACAACGCTTTCAACAAGTAATCTTCTTATTCCCCGCCGCGAAGCTGTTAAATTGATTAATTCAATAAATTGACCTATTCATTCCAATGCTAAAGTAACCATCGCAATGAATAGCTTTTTACAATCGTTTTTCCCCGATGCACTTAAACATAAAGGGAGGTTCTCACCCTAAGATTTTGGTAAATAAATGCAATATAGGTAATTGTAGACAATATAGGTCGTCAGAATTGTCATTGACTTAAAAATAGATTGCTGCTTTTCTTCAATCGTGGACGCCTACTGATAATTCTCAATAGATGTAAAGCTATTTGCTGAATTTCCTGAGAGTATATATGCAGATTATAATTAAGATAGTCACTGTCGCAAATTTTGTCTGTTCAGACTTCACTTAGCCTATGGTGTCATATATAACCTCTTGTAAACTCAGAGCAATTGCAGTGCTATCATTCAAAACCATTGTTATCCTAATCATTTTTTATTGTGACTTAACTGTTAACATAATTATAAGAAGGGCCTGAAACTGTTAAACTAGAGTAATGATATATGATACATGGGTCAGGCGCGGATCCGAAAATATCGAACTGGGGGACACCGATAAAACAGAATCTATAAGAGTCTAACCTTGGCTGACGTTGTGCGACGAAATTGAATGTAATTTTCAATTTCTATATCATTATAAGCTATATCGTTAAGCAATTTTATGGCTCAGCTCACAGAATTTCGATAACCACTATTTTTCTAGATTCAAGCCAGTTGATTTTAAATGGTTTGCTCAATAAAACTATTGGTTCTGATTAAATACGATACATCTTGAATCGAGAGTATATGCTCATTTGATGATGAGCTCTTCATACTTTTGTACAACCGTGTTTATTTTTATTAAATCACACATCAAACCAGCTAGAGTATGCATTTTCTCACATCTACCGTTCAAATGTTAACAAGCAATGACGGGACTCAGATTTCAAACTTCGTTGAGAGGGTGCAAGCAAAAAAGGGCTTAACGATGTATGAATACTTTTTTGAATGGTTCCCTGCTAAGCTGTTTGCTTCATATGCGATCACATATTAAAATAAACGAAAGCTATGCAGAGGTACAATAATCTCATGACACACTCAATACAAAAATACATTGAATAAAATAAAGATATATTTTGTCAAAATTGTTTGTTTTTCGACTTAAACTATTGTTTTTTGCACACAGTTTTAGTTGAGCGCACTCTACTATCTCAGACCCCTGGATATAAGTTGCTTTATATCGACTCATAATAATGTTGGCACCTTACGACCTTTCATGTCCCGAATGTATTAAAAGAAGTGCAACCTAATATGGCATATACGTCTTTAATTCATCATGTGCATTGTTCCGGAGAGTACTTACTTAGTCTCTCAAAATTAGTTGTATTTTTCTCAAATAGAAAATTAAAGGGCAATTGCCTATTTGAGGTCATTTTACGAGATGTTCCTAGCGAAACGTACTCCCATGCAGAAACACATTGGCATAAATGTGTTTTTAATAATGTATGTTATGAATAATAACAAAAAAGGGGTTCCAGGACTTTATATTTGTATCCTTTACTTCAGAAATAGGATAAACCTAACTGCAATTTGGCATGCATAGCTAAGAAAGCTCTTACCATCTGCTAATTTAGGACAGAAACATTGATTTTGTGATGGGTTTCAACGTATAACAAATCGAGAATTGATGGAGGGAAAAAGAAACACATTCAAACGAAGGTCTGCAAAATAACAACGATTCTGAGGAAAATTCATCAATAATTTGATGAATGCATAAGCACATTGACGCCTTCTTGTTTTTCTCCGGTTGTCTGATTTAAATGACAATAACATATATTTAGCTCTGATATTTTCTTTATTATTTCAGCATCATATCAGCCTTACCCTTATTTATGAAGGCATTAAATACCTAAGATTCTTTTCATATTTATTTTTACCCAAACTATTCACATTAATTTAAGTAGCCTACAATTTTCGTTTAGCAAGGAATTAATGAGACAGTGGTGTCATAATATGATACGATATTTTGTTGATTATCATGAAATAATGTTTCTCTAGATTATATTACATGTCTTGACTCAAAAGATTAGTATCGTATGACTGTGTATCATCAATAGTTTTGCATTTTGATGATACTTATTGTCTATGAAATTATCCATCGGCTATTTGGCTGCTAAAAGTTATATTTCTGTAATCATCATATTTTTATGATCATTAATTAAAAAAAAAGATCACTATTTTGCGACTCAATATTTATGGCATTGTTTATTGTTTGTTTCAGTATTTCAAGATGATTTACGATGGCATCTATGCCTATTTTAAGTTCATAGTTCAACACAAAAAATTTTGCTGTTCAACCCTTTTAAACATCACAACCCACCTAATAAACATATATCTAAATCAAAGAAATCGAAATGCTTAGAGATGTGTGAGGTCTCAAATCGAACCTACCAGAGTCATAAATGACACAAGCAACACAGACCTATGTCCTGAGGATGTCCTAAAGTAATAGGGATGCATCACCATGTTATTACAACAAACCAAAATAAAGTGTCAATAGAAGCACAAAGCTCTCATTTTCTGTCGCAGTTAAACCATAACATAGCTGTATTGTTTGCCTAAACTATAGTAAGTAGGTCAATTTATTCGTTCATATATAGCGCATGTTCTTGTGTTGTTGCGCCAGCTCTGATTGAACAGGAACAAAACACAAGACTCTTTTTACATAAGAAATGTTTTTTGCAATCATTCATTAATAACGTCAACCCATTGCATTTGAAACGTCAATCATTTATGTGATGCATTAACTCACATGATGGGTAATTCATTTGTGTATAAAATAAGGAATTTTATATGCATTATTATTATAAAGCTAGAAGAACTAAGTGACAATAACTTATAAATGAACACTCTATCTTCGCTTATTTGCATTGAAATGTGAAGAACCAAACTAATGAAGTACCACCCGGAGATATCTTATTGTGCCCACATTTCATGGCGATATATTGGAGTTTGCACTCAATAATGCAATTTACTTACTTTTTGTCACACTTGCTATATTTTGGTCGGTTTAATCAAGAGCCGGTATTGTTGCCGCAGTGTCCCTTGCACTGTGATTTTTCTATTTCTGGTGTATTGATAACCACTTCATGACTAGATATGATCAGTCTTATGATTAATTCCTGTATATAATAATCATGTTAATGTATTGATATCCGGAGCAGGGTCGCGATTTAAAGAATAAATTATCACTAAATACATCCATCGCGAGAAAATCATAGAAATCTATGTGGTCATTATTATAACGTCTGATTGATGATATATTCGGCTGACGTCTTTACCCATTTTGACGAGGTTTAACTTATTAATTCACGAGATAGGGTTTTAGTGACAGGGTTTTAGTGATACATACCGACAAAATGATATAACAATGATATTGTGAAAAAACTAGAATAATCATATTCAATGATCACTTCCTTATAGGCTGTATCTTTTATTTTTCACAACAAATAAAAAAAAATACGATCTACCTATTAAGTTTGAAGTTTTGTTCAGAAATATAATGAAGATTTATGTTTGCTTAATGTTGTCATAGCACAGGTGAAAATAAATGCTCCATGGATAATCATGAAATATCTTTTTTCGTAAAATTTATAACATATAGCGTCTAGACATATCGTTAAGAGTGTTGAAGCTAATGATGAGAAGCTGGCTGATAAGAAAAAATGTTGTAATATCTACAAATTCTGTGACTAGCTTCAAAGGTAATTTCACAGGAAGGCCTAAAATTGAAAATCAATCAAAGGTTATGTCTCATAAATGTAGATTAATCAAAACTGAACATCAGTAGCTCTTTCTTCGTCCTACATCTGCAAGGCAAATAAAGAATATTAAAAATAAAAATATGTTTTAAAGTAGTTTGAGTCAGAATTACTTTTTTTGCCAAGCAAAGAGGTCGTTTTCATTGTTTTTTCCTCAATCAAATTCCCCAAATACGTAATTTTTTACACCATTTTACATGCAAAACGTGTAGGCTTATGTCCGACTAGGAATCCAGTGTAAGACCTGTGATTTGGTATGAATACAGAAAAAAATGGTCTGGTTTATTTTCATATTCTAAAGCAACTAATCATCTTACTATTTTGGCATCTTAAAAAGAAAATTAGATTATTATAAAAATAGTACTGCCATTTCGGTTAACACAAGATTTTCGACTGATATTTTAAGGTGTTTTATATATTTATTTGATCCTAAATTTAGATGTAGGAATTATGTAATGTTTTGTTCGTTAATAAGAATTAAATGTCTTTTTCAATGCCTTGTCAATGTATAAAGAGGTTGTATACTGGTATTTTCCTTATTAACTAACTTTTTTTAATGTTGAGATTGGTATCAAAATTATGCATTGGTAAATAATAATTTACTAGAGGAATAGTTTTGTAGCTGCTATGATATATCAGAAAACAGCTTGTCGTTGCTACTCTGTATTTCTGTTTATTGAAGTGATTAGTAATGTGACACATAAACTTATTTTGCAGACGTCTCGGTTACAAATCATCGATGCACGAGACATTATAGATCAGGAAACAACATGTCAACTCAACGACACATCTCCTCTCTCGTCTCAGGGGAAATGCATTAGGCGATAGAAAGAGAAATTAGTGTCATCACAGAAAAACGTCCTTAAATACATTAATCTTTTCTTTCGTTGTATTCATAGAGAGGGATGCTTTTGAAATGTTTAATATCGTTTTGTTATGACGTCATATTAGCAATATATACAGTTGTGTTTTTTTTGTATTAAAGCCCAAGTGTTCATGTATAGACCTTTAATATACATCAAGGCACGTCTTGTGAGAAAGTTGTGCCTTGGAGAAAAAACTGTAAAAAAAGAGAACATGAACCAAAATGTTTAGCATCAAACTAACCTATTCCAAAGCCCCTATGTTAGATTGAAATTTATAGATAATCTGTCAGTTTATTGCATGAAAGAGCTTTTAATTTTCATTACGATTTTATTACCATTTTGATTAACATTCATTTTTCAACACTACAATTGTAAGCTGTCGTGTACCATTTATATCAAAGGAAAATCGAAGTTGATCAAATGGTCGAAAAACATCAATCAAATTTTTAAAATATTTTACAAAATCTAGTTTGTCATAATTGTTGGATCTAAGGAAACAGTGGTTATATTTTCATATATATATATGAACGTATTATCTTGTGTCAATGGCTATGAACATACGGCGCCTAACTTATCGTAAACTTGAGCCAGACTAATTATTTAAGTGCTTTGCCGAATTAGCTATTTAAGTGTATAATTAGCTTTCGTTAATGAGCGTAACGGGACGCCAATAGCATAGCTGTTAAATTACAGAGACATTAGGGAACATGCGAGAGACCTGTAATAAACATGACCAAGACAAGAACCATAAACAAGATGACAATTTAATAAGATTTTATCATATACATAACATAATTATATTTCTAACCAATTGCTATGAATTACAAAGTTATGAAATACAATCTGTATTTATATTTGCATTTATATATATATGTAGATAATATGTTATACTACTATCTGCAAGGATAAATACACTACTTTTGTTAAATATATAGAATTAACGATTTTGGTTTACCTTTTAGAAGCATCTTCATGCCTATTGCACTATGAAAATTAAAATGTGCTTTCCATATATCGCCTATTGTCTTTCCATCAAATACAACACACACATCGTCTCAGAATGAGCACAATATGCTCTTTTCCCACAATAAAGCAATGTCGTTGAAGGCTAAAGGACCTACTTATCTTTCATTACAGGAATCGAGCGGGTTGTTAGATATTGAGAACACTAAAACGAGTGCTCATTGAATAGTCTTTTTTGCTTGCAGTGCTATGAAAATTGAAGATAATATTATAAATATATGCATCAAGCTAATATACGTTATAAACGTCAATTTATTAAATAATGTCTTAATAGTGCAAAATGTGTTTGATATGTTAACTTTTTCTGATATAATGAATTAGTGATTGATAAAGTGACCGGACTATTGAACAATAGCGTAACAAAAATATGTGACTTTATTACACTAGCAATACTGATAAGGGTGTGCCAATTTGCATGGACCAAGAGAGTTGATTAATACTTATCATCTGTTATTGGCTAGCCTGTGGATGACCCAAGCGCATGACTCGCTTAATATGAGTTGTGATTGCCGAGACATTCTATATCCATGTCCCCTAAGCCCCCTTTTTATTTTATCAAAACTAATGCACGTTACTTTATAAGTTGAATTCGTTTTATTTTTGTTCCCTTTGCTCCTATAAGATTTTGTTTTCCTGATGCATCTTATTGTTCCTATGTTACAAACTAAACATATTTGATTTTTTAAACCTATTCTCCTCTCAGATATATGGTCAGATATTAACTTTATCACAACAGCTAAGAGTATGACACCGAATGACTCACTATTAAGGTGCAATGCGTTTATGTCAGTGCCTCTTTTTCCTTACAACTAATTCACATAACATATAATGAATATGTCATTCCCAGAAATGTTAAAATTGATCAATTTTACATGTTTATAATAAGTAGATATGTATAGTGTTGCAGTATGCAAGTAATTTGCCATACACAGAAGACAATGAAAAATAAGCTGTTAATTGATAGAAATAGTTCTGGTAAGAATAGTCCACATATGGATGATCATAGGGAACTATATCAAGGAATTGGTCGGGTGATGCATTTGCTCTGCTCTTTCCGTCGCATCAATCAATTAGGCTTTAGCTTCCTTATTTGGTGTGATTCAAGTGGTCATTCAGCCAGGAAAATAAAAACTGTATGCGTAGTTAATAGGGACATAGTTCATATGTTAATTATCACATGTAGTCTAGTCAAATATGGTACACAAATATAACTCATTAGAAATTTAAGACATGATAAAAAGAAACATAAACTTGCAGTTTATTTTGTTGAATTTATTTGTATCATGGGAATGCAATCGAATGACAACGAAATTATTTCAGCATGTGAAAATCAGTTGAATCCTGTGACCATTTTCCAATAAGGCAGGAGACCTGAAAACGTGGGAGCCCAAAGTCCATTTAAAGGTTATGTTTCTACTTTCGGCCACTTTTTTATCGTTCCTTATAATAACTGTATACAGAGACCAAGGATAATTTCACATCAAATAATATTTTTAATGTCGTCCCAAAAAAAACTAATCACGGTTCAATTAAGCATACCCTTATTCAAGCAAAAACAAATTGATATGGTATTCTAAGCATTATGAAGAAGAAAGAGCATTAATGAGACCGCTTATTAGTTCTTATTACGCAGAAAATGGTACTCTTTTGTTTTACCGTCTTAGAACATGAACTAGCATGAAATTTACGAATAAACATCTTCTCGCTGAATATTTTTGCTGACGTATTTTTAAATCATGTTTCCATGAGAAAATGAGTATGATTAAACGGTGAGTTTTTCATTCATTCTAGGTCATTCGGATATTGTTTGAAAAGTAAAACATTATTAAAATTGAGCTTCATTTATATTTTGTTTTAATTTTAATTGAATTACACATGCAATATACAGTATAATCGCACGTTTGGTTTAGGTATTGGTTTCAACTATAATTCATTAATATTCAAAACAAGCAAAGTCAAATTAAATATATGGCTATGTAACTCTCCTCTCTAGTGATTAATTGTCATGTCTTGTCCCAAGCCACAAATTTCACACATGAATTGTCTATTCCAAAAATATCGTTCAATGAATTTTTATTTCTCTATTCCCGTCCATTTATCATTCGATAAGTGTGTCTAGGGCAATATGACATCGTATAGAAGGGCATCCCGCGACACATTTTTCATAACAGTTGTAAAATAACCTTCCAATAACGAACCGCAACACAATAATGGTTTTTGAAAAATAAAATATTGCAAAAAAAAGTGTTTTCATTTTTCCAAGCAGTTGGGCTGTTTTCCTTTTCTACCTAGCTTAGAAACAGAGAGGAAACACCTTTTTGTAAAAACAATGAAATGTTGAATATAATTAAAATTCTAATATATGTTGCAAATGATAGTTTGTAAGACAATTGAAAGCAAGTTTAATTAATTTCAAGATACCTCTGCTGACTAGCTATTACGAACATTAAGAAATTATCCAAAATAGTGATCCTGAAACTGTTGAAATTTCCAGCCTAGGGATTATTTTTCTCACAATTTCCAGCAATTTCACCCTTTGTGAGAAATAGTTCGCGAGGTGCTCGTCTACATAGCAAGTTCCATGTTCCATAATGAAGCTATAAATTCGGTTGATGACGGACATTTTCATGAGACTTCTCGTTAGATATCATTTCATTCATTTACCCAAAATAAACCTTTATTTAACTGCCTATTATAATACCTTAGGAAGTAGCTAATCATTACTATTATGAATTAAATGGGTATTTATAGATGCACTACATTTTACCCTGACATCCTTTATTTAATTAAAACAATTTCAATGTTTACTTTGTCGAACATGATTTGCAAAACGATTCTAACGACATAAGGGTGTATGCATTTCCACTTATACATTTTCGATGATATGTTTCTTGTATAAAACTTTAACATATGTCACAATGACCTTTTTGTCACTTTTGTGCTGCATATAGATGTATGCTGGTTATTCCCATACCATTTATATGGTAGAGTCTAGTATTATTAAAACATCTATGAACATGGAACAAAATAAGCCCATGGGAGGCTTGAATAGAATAAGTGAATATGGATAATAAAGCTAGATATAAAACACAGAGTTAAAGTGGTGTTTGTTTATTATAATGTTTAAATGGGTATAAGCATTTTTCAAAAGCGTTGCGTTAATTGAAACATACATGAAGCCGCAAAAGGAGTTTTCAAATTTGAATTTTCATAACACTGTATTTATATTTTAAAATTTCTAAACATACAGCCTTATTCCAAAACACATATATATCATATTAAAGAAGAATTTCAATTTTATGGGGAAACAGTTTCAAACGACAGGTGACGAAAGTCAAATATGATGTGAAAAGCGTTGCAACAAATGGGGCGGAGATCTAGAACATTTATCAAATCCCGGACATTTACTCCTGTTCAACCCCTCCTCAGTAGCTTCGCTGGTTACTTAAAATGAAATCTAATTTCTTAAAAAAGGAAGAACTTTAAACTTTTTTGAAAGACCTTCTTTAAAGCAAACACATATTGACAGCGTTGTCAACAAAGTAATCTTCTTATTCCCCACCGCGAAGCAGCTAAATTGATTGATTCTATAAATTGCCCTATTCATTCCAATGCTTAAGTAACCATAGCAATAAATAGCTTTTTCGAATCGTTTTCCCTGATGCACTAAAACATAAAGGGAGGTTCTCACCCCAAGGTTTTACAAAACAAAATACAACGGTAGTTGTAGACTTTATAGGTTCGTCAGAGTTGTTATTGACTTAAAATTGGATTGCTGATTTTCTTGATTCAAAGACGCTTACTGTTAATTCTCAATAGATGTAAAGCTATTTGCAGAATATGGAATATAGAACTCCTGAGAGTACTTGTGCAGATTATCATGAAAATAATCACTGTCTCAAGTTCTGTCTGTACATACTATACTATGCTTATGGTGTCACATATATCGTCTTTTAAGCTCTGAGAGCGATTCTCACTGTAGTGCTATCTTTTATAATTATCGTTATCCTAAACATTGTAGAAATTATTGTGACTTAACTGCAAAATTATTTAGAAGGTCCTGAAACTCTTTAAATGGAGTTAAATGTGATATCCCACATAGTACATGGGCCAGGCGCGGATTCGAAAAAAAAAGCAAACCGGGCAATACCAATAAATCTCTTATACCTGAATCTGGGGGGGGGGCATCCTGTTTCCCAGCGCATCCCAACTCAGACAGTTGGTGGCGCTGTGTAACAGGATGATTTTGGGCAGGGGGTGGAGGTTGTGAAGCGAAAATGTATGTATTTTTAATTTTTATAAAATTTAAGGGATGACTTGGCTCAGCTCACATAAATTTGATAGTCACTAAATTCAGTCCACTTGGTTGTTAATGGTTTCTTTTAAAATCCACTGTTTCTTATGCAATACAACAATTGTTTGCATCTTGAAATGAGAAAATGTGCTCATTTTATGACGTGTTCATCATACTTTTCAAAAACTGTGTTTGTTTTTATCAAATCATACATCAAACCAGCTAGAGTAAGAATTTTTCTCACATCTACCGTTCAAATGTTAACAAGCAATGACGGCAGTTATTCCGATGATAAACTTCGTTGAGAGGGTTCAAGGCAAATTGCCTTTAAGGAATATGCATACGTTTTTGAATGGCTACTTGCTTAGCTGTGTACTATATATTTTCATATTTTAACTTAAACCCAAGCTCTGCAAGAGCACAATAATCTCATGACGACCACATTACAAAACTAAATTGAATCTATAAAAGTTGTTTGAAAACATTGGACTTTATTATTTTGCACCAGATCCTTCCAGTTTTTGTTGAACGCTCTCTACTATCCCAAAGCCCTGGATATAAGTTGCGTTAGATCAACTCATAATAATGTTGGCACCTTACGACCTTTCACGTCCCGAAAGTATAAAATGTGCAACCTAATATGGCATATATGTCTTTAAGTTATCATGTGCATTGTTCCGGAGAGTACTTACTTAGTCTCTCAAAATTAGTTCTATTTTTCTCAAATAGAAAATGACAGAGCAATAGTCATTTTAAGGGCACCTAACGAGCTGCTACTCGCAAAAGGTGATTCCTTGCAGAACCGCATTGGCATGAATGTTTTTAAACAACATTCGCATATATGATATGAATAATAAATAAAACAGGTTCCAGGACCACTTATTTGTTTCCTTTACTTACTTAAAGATAGAAATAGGATAAACTTTACTTATATAATTTGTGCATCGCTAAGAAATCTATTATCAGCTACTAATTAAGGACAAAGTATTGATTTTGTAATGGGTTTCAACGTATTACAAATCAAGAATCGATGGAGGAAAATAAACACATTCAAACGAATGACTGCAACATAGCAACGATTCTGAGGAAAAATCAACTATTATTTGATGAATTTTATAAACATATAACAAAAATGTAACAAATATTTGATGAATTTTATAAACATATAACCGCTTTCTTCTGTTTTTTCTCCCAATGTCGGAAAAATGACAATAAAATATATTTAGCTCCGGGATTTTTTTAAATTATTTCAGCGTCATATCAGCGTTAGCTTTATTTATGATGACATGAAATGTTTTTTTTTCGCATTGATTTTCTCTCAAACTATTCACATATAGGTCCAAAGCCTTAAACTTTGTTAAGAACGGAATAAATAACACAGTGGTGTCATTAACTTATATGATATTTTGTAAATTATCATGAAATAATATTTCTCTAGATTATATTGCATGTCGTGTTTAAAATATTCCTGACTTGCAATATCACTGTTTATGATCAATATGTTCTTCTTGTCTTCTCATCATAGTGATATTCGTTATGATTATTGAAAATTTATTTGCATCTATGATGCTATATTTTAATGATAATTTATTATCTAAAAATGAATCCTAAATGGCTCTTTATTGGATATTTTCTTTGTGTTTTAAGAGCATTCATGCTTAGATAATGGCAGACTAAATGAACTTTCATTTTTATATTTCACCTTAATGGGTTCGTTTTAATATATAGTTTGCTGTTTAACTATTTCAAACAGCATATGCCGCTTTATAAAAATGCTTTGAATCATATAATCAAATTGTCAACGAAAAATATTTGAGCAATATGATAGCTCAAGTAGAACAGACTAGAGTCATAAATGACACAAACAACACAGACTTATGTCCTAACGATGTCCTAAAGCAATGGGGATGCATCACCATGTTATTGCAACCAACTACGTTAAAAGTGTCAATAGAAGCGCAAAGCTCTCATTTTCTGTCGCAGCTTAACCATAACATAGTTGTATTGTTCGCCTAAGCTAGAGTAAGTAGGCCAATTTATTCGTTCATATATCGTGCATATTCTTATATTGGTGCGTCAGCTCTGATTGAACAAAAACAAGATACATGACTCTCTATCTTTAAGGAATATTTTATTTCCGTCATTCATTAGTTTAAGTCAACCCATTGCATTTGAAACGGCAATCACTTATAAGATGCACTAAACCACATGATGGGTAATTCATTTCAGCATGAGATATATAATTCTATAAATAATATAATGATAAAAGCAACTAAAGCTCTAAGTGACAATAAACATATAAACGAGCACTCTATCTTCGCTTATTTGCATTGAAATGTGAGGAACAGGATCTAATGAAGTACCACCTGGAGATATCTTATTGTGTCGACATCTCATGGTGATATATGGGGAGTTTGCACTCAATAATGCAATTTGCTCTATTTTTGTCGGTTTTGCTATATTTTTTGCCGGATTAATAAAGACCCGCTATTGTTGTCGCAGTGTCTTTTGCATTGTGATTGTTCTATATCTGGAGTTTGGTAACAATTTCATGACCAAATATTATCGGTTCTTGTGATGAATTCATATAGACAATAATCATGTAAAGATATTGGTATCCGGAGTTAGGCTGTGATTTATAGAATAAAAGTTAGAAATAATATAAACAGATTAAACCAGAGGAAAGAGAAAAGTGAATACCACACGATGATTTCAATCTATATTTGTAATCTAAGTGAAATAGACCTTTTCTGCTATACTAAATGCCCTCTAGAGGACTCATTGTCTGGGTCTATTCACGAAGGTAAAAATTATCACTTAGCACAATACGAAAACCAGAGGAAAGAGAAAAGTGAATACCACACAATGATTTCAATCTATATTTGTAATCTAAGTGAAATGAACCTTTTCTGCTATACTAAATGCCCCTAGAGGACTCATTGTCTGGGTCTATTCACGATGGTAAAAATTATCAATTAGCACAATACATCCGTATCAGAAAAATCATAAAAGATATGTGCTCATCATTAATAGCTCTGTTCGATAACATAGCCTTCTGGCGTCATTACTAGAGTCGCATTTTATTGTGTGCCTTTACTTAGCAAGTTAGGAGACTAATGCAAAGTCATAGTGATAGATACCAAGGAAATGTTTTAACAACGACAATTGCCAAATATAAAATAATTATAATGTTTAACATTTGAACTGATTACTTATTGCTGCATGTTTCTTTTATTTTTCATAAAACACAATAAAAGAAATACGAATTACCTACAAGCCTTAAGTGAAAAATCTACCTTAGTTAAGAGATATAATGAAGATTAATGTTTGCTTAATGCTGTTCAGTATTACTGCAAATAAATGATCCTTAGATAATCATGATATGTCTTATCTCATTAAACGTATTATATGTAGAGTCTAGACATATTAATAATGGTTTTGAAGCTAAACGGAGGATCCATTATGAAAATGCTGTGACATTTTAACATTGTGTAACTAGCCTCAAAAGTTATTTCACTGGAAGGCCTGAAATTGAAAATCAATTGTAATGTTGAGAAGGCAAAGTCTCATAAACAAAAACCTGAAAATAAAAAGCTCTTTATACTTGTTTACAAAGGTTGATTACAAGGTTTACAAGGTTGATTATCATTCTTTATCGTTGAAGGTGACAATATGTAACCAATGCAAAAATACACACACTATTGCTTAGAACCCAAAACCAAATAGCGACTAAATACAACACTTAAAAAATGTTAAAGCTTAGCTAATTTTATCTTAATACTAAAAAGTCTATCAGTTTATCACCATTTGATGACATTTGATTCAATATAAACAAAACAAATGATAGAATATGAGGTTTGATTAAATGAATCCAAACGAGGCTTGTTGATGAAAAGGTAAATATATTCCCAAAATTCTGAATTAGTATGTTGCATCACAAACAGAACTCCTTCACTTTCGTTCTTAGTTGGAAATTCAATTTCCCTAAATCTGTAATTCAACACCATTTCACATGCAAAAACAGTTACTTTATGTCCGGATAAGAATCCAATTTAAGACAAGTTATTTAGTATGAATACATAAAAACGGGAGGGTTTATTTTTATCTTCTTAAGCGACTAATCATCTTACTTTTGGTCATCTGAAAAAAAAAGAAAATTAGATTATTGTAAAAATAGTACTGCCATTTCTCATTTCCCTCTAGTTTGTCGTATAACATTTTAAGGTTATTTATCTATTTATTCTATCCTACATTTAGATGTCCGATCAAAATCACTTTTTTAGCTGATCAGATTTTAATGCCTTATACTTTCCAATTAATAAATAAATTGTATACTGGTAATTTCATTATTTAGTTACTTTTATATGTAACTTTCAAAAAATAAAAAATAAAACAGTTGAAAAATATAACAGCACAAATATTATTTAATAATAATCTATAAATTCAACATATTATTCACGGCATTCATAGCAAAACCAAAATTCTCATTTCGTTTCATTTCTCGTTTTTCCTTCTATAGCATATCAATATGTATATTTTTTTTAATCTATAAATAAAAAGAAATGTTTTATCATAAATAAGAAATACTTAAAACGTCATTGAATATAATTATATATTCGATACCAATAATCAATAAGACGAATATTGTATTTTTTAATATTTTTGCATTATATATAAAAATAGCTTGATATTGCTTAGTTTTGGTTGTATTTCAGTATCTAATTAATCAAAACCTTTTTAAAAGACAGCTTATTCAAGATGAATAATATATGTTCTCAACGAAATTCGTTTTGTTCTTAGTAATTAGTCTTATGTCATCGATACTTAATTCGCAGACGGTCTCGTTACAAATCATTTATGTACAAGACATTATAGATCAGGAAACAACGTGTCAGCTTAACGACACATTTCCTTTCGCTTCTCATGGGAAATGCATTGGGCGATAGAAATATATATAAGTGTCATCCACAAACCGTTCCGAATACATTAAGTTTAGCTTCGCTGGTATTCACAGAGAAGGGTGTGGTTGAAACATTGAATATCGTGTTTGTTTCATCATGATATTGGTAAAATACCCAAACAAATTGTTGATTGAGCCCATGTATAAGTAATCATAAATGTGGGTTTTTAATTTTAAATCAAGGTACATCTGGCAAATTTTCGGTTTAAAAACTGTAAGTATACCTGGAATGAAAAGAAAATTGTTCAATATATAGATCTTTACAACTATGGTAATTAGGAATATTGGAATATATAATCGAAATAACAGTTTATTTCATCAAAGCGTTTGTAAATTATCGTCGTTTACATTTATATTCAATGAACATGTAATA
>LQRL01074672.1:27080-45527 GCA_001703475.1 Hydroides elegans
GATAACAATAGCCAACGTATGATTGGTCTTAGGAAACGATATTACTATATAAAGAGACCCCTGGAGTGATATATTTGCTCTGCTCCTTTCATCACATCAATCAATTTAGCTTTGGCTTCCTTCATTTGGTGTGATTCAAGTGGCCATTCCGCCATGCAAATTTACACAGTATGTGAAGTTAATAGGGACTTAGTTCATTAATTATCACATATACCACACGATCTCATATAAATTAAACAATCTATTATATGGTCATTATGTGTTATATATGCATCATATAGGTTGTGTCACCTTATCGAAAAGTCCTTATTTTAATAGGTGTACACAAACATATTTTAAGCTTAAATGTACTTGCGTATATAATTTTTAATACAATAGCCCTGCTATAAATAAGTTATGTAATATTACGAAGAATCCGCGTATCCCCTGGAATTCCAATCGATTTGATTATATGTGCTATGTAAACGGTCGCGTGGGAGCTGACAGGTCATTTGCAAATAACAGTACTTGCTGAGTAAAACAATGAAGAAGCAATTGGAGTAGGATAATTGGATTAAACCATTGTCAAAAATGGGTTGATTTTGTTTTGGAGCATTGTATTCGATTTAAGCTTATTTTGGCATTTTGGCCATATTTTCCTATTTTACGTTGGCGAATTTGGCCGAAATGTCAAAAGGCACATCGACACACCATGACATTTTATTTGAGCCCAGACATACAACTAGACAAACGGACAGACACCCGATCTCTATTGGTCCCTTACTTTAAGATAGGGGCAAGCAAACAACACATTAGGTAAAAAATAACATGTGAACATCTCACGATTCATGTAACTAATACCAAAGACAACAAGAAACATGGAACATACCATGGAAACCTAAAGTCTAATTTGAAGGTTAGGTTTCAATTTTCAGCCACTTTTTCATCATTCTTTATAATAACTGTATACAGAGACCAAGAACAATTTTACATCAAAAATGTTTTCAATGGAACCCCGCAAAAAACGAATAGTGGTTCAATTAAGCATACTCTTTTCAAGCAAAAACTAATTGATGTGGTATTTAAGCATGATGAAGAAGAAACAGTATTAATGAGACCGCTCATTACTTCTTATTACGCAGAAAATGGGACTCTTTTTTACCGTCTTGGAACATGAACTAGCATGAAATTTCTGAATAAACATCTTCTCGTTAAATTTTTTTTGCTGACGTATTTTTTAAATCATGTTTCCACGAGTAAATGAGTATAAGTAAACTATGAATTTTTAATTCATTCTGTGTCATTCTGAATAGACTGTAAAATCGCACGTTTGGTTTATGAATTGGTTGCAAATATTATTCAATAATATTCTAAACCAGCAAGCTAAGTCAAATTAAATATATTGTGATGTAACTATCCTCTCTAGTGTTTAATTGTCATGTCTTGTTCCAAGCCACAAATGTCACATATGAATTGTCTATCTTATCCCTAAAATATCGTTCAATGAATTTTTATCTTTCTATTTCCGCACATTTATCACTTAAATAAGTGTGTCTAGGGCAATATGACATTATACAGGGGTACCCAGTGATTTGTTTGGTGAAATATCTATTCTGCTGGGATAATCGTCCTTGCTGGTATTTTTACACAACAAAACAAATTTGAAATGTGTATTTTTTTCTAAACATTAGGTTCAAAGAATGTAACTTTTACACGAAACAATAATGTTTTGAGCGAAATAGAGCTCAAACATGAAAAAAATAGTTTCTGACAACGATTTTCGGGCTTTTATGGCTGGCAAACAAAGAATAAAGGTTTTGCTTGAGTGAATAATATTTCATCACTTTAAGCTGTCACTGAATTCGTTTCATACCAAAATAAGTCATATTATACCACCTCCTAAAATCGTTCGTTGGGTACTCCTGATTATATAGGCCCATGTTCCATTATGAAGCTATAAATTAGGTTGATGATGGACATTTTCATGAGACTTCTCATTAGATATCATTTAATTCATTTACTCAAAATAAACCTTTGTTCCGTTGCATATTGTGATTCTATTATAAAGGCTGAGGAAACAGCTTATCATTATTTTTACGAATTTAATGGGTATTTATAGATGTAATACATTTTACCCTGACTTCCTTTATCATTGTTTGTTGGCATAATCATGGCATGCTTAATTTATATCAAAACAGTTTCCTTCACGCAAAATAATGAAGTTTTTAAAAATAATTAATGAGGTTTTAGATGACACTTATTTTTTTAATCTACGTTGCATTGTTGATTTACTGACTTTTCGTCTAATTACTGCCTTTATATAAAACATTTATCAAAACTCGGACAAACAGTTCCCGGAAATTTACTCCAGTTCAATCCTCGTAATGTTTGAAGCTTTGCAAGTTACTGAAAATAAAGTGGAATTTCTAAAACATGACTTTATATTATTTATAAGACATTCTTTAAAGCAAGTCATCTTCTTATTCCCCGCCGCAAAGCAGCTAAATTGATTGATTCCATAAATTGCCCTATTCATTCCAATGCTTAAGTAACCATAGCAATGAATAGCTTTTAAGAATCGTTCTTCCTTGATGCACTAAAACATAAAGGGAGATTTTAGTCCCGAGGTTTAAGAAAATAAATGCAACGCTAATTGTAGACTATATAGGGTCGTCATAGCAACGTGTCAATGATCTAAAAATGAATTGCTGATCCTCTTCAATCACAGACGCCTACTGTAAATTCTCAATAGATGTAAAGCTATTTGCTGAATTTCCTGAGAGTATGTATGCAGACTATAATTAAGAAAGTCACTGTCGCAAATTTTGTCTGTTCAGACTTCACTTAGCCTATGGTGTCATATATAACTTATTGTAAACTCAGAGCAATTGCAGTGCTATCATTCCAAATCATTATTATCCTAATCTTTTTTATTGTGACTTAACTGTTAACATAATTATAAGAAGGGCCTAAAACTGTTAAACTAGAGAAATGATATATGGTACATGGGTCAGGCACGGGGCCGAAAATATCGAACTGGGGGACACCGATAAAACATAATCTATAAGAGCCTAATCGTGGCGAACGTTGTGCGACGAAAATGAATGTAAATTTTAATTTCTATAAGTTATATCAATATCGCTATAAGTAATATCATTTAAGTGATCATATTGTTCAGCTCACGAAATTTCGATAACCACTAAATTTCTAGAATAGGTTAGCTGATTTTTAATGATTTGCTCAATAAAACTAATGGTTCTTATTAAAGACAATAACAATTTGCATCTTGATTCGAGAGTATATGCATATTTGATGACGAGCTCTTCATACATTTGAACAACCGAGTAGGTTTTATTAAATCAAACAAGCTAGAGTAAGATTGTTATCACATCTACCGTTCAAATGTTAACAAGCAATGACGGGACTTACTCCGATTACAAACTCCATTGAGAGGGTGTTAACAAAATAGGGCTTAATGGTATATGAATCCTTTTTTGAATGACTACTTGCTTAGCTGTGTACTTTATATTTATATATTCATATTTTAATTCAAACCCAAGCTCCGCAAGAGCACAATAATCTCATGACGGCTACATTACACAACTAAATTGAATCTATAGAAGTTGTTCGAAAACATTGGACTTCACTATTTTGCACCCGATCCTTCCAGTTTTTGTTGAACTCGACCTGCTATCCCAAGGCCCTGGATATAAGTTGTGTTGGATCAACTCATAATTTCGTAGGCACTTTACGAACCCTCACATCCCGAATGTACAGCCTACAAAAAAGTGCACCCTAATATGGCATATACGTCTTTAATTTATCATGTGCATTGTTCCTAAGAGTAGAATCCTACTTACTTAGTATCTCAAAATTAGTTTCTATTTTTCCCAAATAGAAAATGAAAGGGTTACCGCCTATCGAGGGATATCATACGATCTGTTTCTCACAAAAGATATTTCTCTCCTTAACCCGATTGGCATGATTTTCTAGAACATAAAATAAGGGTTCCCACAAAACATATCTCTAAATTTATATATATAAATCTTGCCAAACATTTTGTATAAATTACCTACAGACTTTGAATCAATTGTTAAGTTATGAAAGCAATATTGATTTTGTGATGGTTTTAACTAATAACTGCGCACATCGTTTGTTCTTGTATTCAAGCTCGGGTGTTATTGCTCATTTGTGAACAATCAATTATTATAATTTTTCAATTGTCATTCTTATTTATGTGTAAAAATTTTATTGAAAGTATTTTGGACGTTATTGTAGGGTTTGGAAGCACATACGTTGTGAGGAATATCCGACATTTGAGATAAAATGAATAGCAATAAACCATTTTCAGCTCAAGGCTATTTAACTTTAAAATTCGCTTTATTTGTGATGACATGAAATGTCTCTGATTTTTCATTGATTTTCTTTCCAACTATTCACATAAATGTCCATAACGCCTTTAACTTCAATTAGCAAGGAATTAATGAGACAATAGATTTTAACTCGATGTGATATTTTGTTAATTATCATGAAATAATGTTTCTCGAGATTACATTACATGGCATATCTCAAATGATTCCTTATTTGCAAAATGACTGTTTATCATCTATACTTTGTTATTCGTTTTGCATCATGGTGACATTGATTGCCTATGAAAATATCCATCGGCTATTGTTGTGATAAAAGATATATTTCTATGACCATCATATGTCTATGATTATTAATCTAAAAAAACGAAGATCACCTTATTTTAATTCGAAAATATGCTGTTTTTATTGTATATTTCAGTATTTCAAGATGATCCACGATCGGGTATATGTCTATTTTCAGTTCATAGTCAAACACAAAATTGATAATATCAGGGTTTGATGTTAATAAAAGGTTTGCTGTTCAACCATTTTTTTACAGTACCAACCCCCTAATAAATATTTTTAAATCAAAGTAAACCAAAATGTTTAGCGATGTGTGAGGTCTCAAGTAGAACAGACTATAGAGTCATAAATGACAGCACCAACTCAGAATTATGTCCTAACAAAGTCCTAAAGCTATAGAGATGCATCAACTTGTTATTGCAACCAACCACGTTAAAAGTGTCAATAGATGCACACAGCTCTCATTTTCTGTCGCAGTTTAACCATAACATAGTTGTATATTTCGCCTAAACTAGAATAAGTAGGCCAATTGATTCATTCATATATAATATTACGCATTTTCTTATATTGTTGCGTCATATCTGATTGAACAAAAACCAAACACAAGACTCTTTATACATTAAAAATTCAGCCCATGGCATTTGAAACGTCAATCAATTATATGATGCATTACCCCCTTGATTTGTAATTCATTTTTGTATAAAATAGGGAATTTTATATGCATTATTATTATAAAGCAAGAAAAGCTAAGTGACAATAACATATAGAGGAACACTCTATCTTCGCTTATTTGCATTGAAATGTGAAGAACCAAACTAATAAAATACCACCCGGTGATGTCTTATTATGTCCCCACATCATGGCGATATATGGGGAGTTTGCACTCAATAATGCAATTTGCTCAATTTTTATCGGTTTTGCTATATTTTTGTCAGTTTAATCAAGACTCCTATTGTTGCCGCAGTGTCCCTTGCATTGTGGTTGGTCTATTTCTGGTGTATTGATAACCATTTCATGACTAGATATGATCAGTCTTATGATTAATTCCTGCATACAATAATCATGTTAATGTATTGATATCCGGAGCAGGGTTGCGATTTACAGAATAAAAGGTTGTCATTTTAAAAAAAAAGATAATATTTTGATTAAACCAGAGGAAATAGAAAGCTTGGTGCTACAGAAAAAATAATGTCAATCTGTATTCGTAATCTCAGTGAAATAAACGCTTTCTGCTATGCAAAAGGAACCTAGAGGTTTCATTGTCTGGGTCTATTTACGAGGGTAGAAATTATCACTTAGCACATTACATCCATCGCGAGGAAATCATAGAAATCTATGTGGTCATTATTATTACGTCGGATTGATAATATATTCGGCTTACGCCTTAACCCATTTTGACGAGGTTTAACTTATTAATTCACGAGATTGAAACAGGAGGTTTGTGATACATAGCGACAAAATGTTATAACAATGATATTGTATAAAAAAAACAACTAGAATACTCATATTCAGTGATCACTTCCTCATATACTGCATCTTTTATTTTTCACAACAAAATAAAATAGACGAGCTACCTATTAAGTGAGAAGCTTTGGTTAGATATTTAATGAACATTTATGTTTGCTTAATGTTGTTACAGCATTGCTGTAAATAAATGCTCCATAGATAATCATGAAATATATTTTATCGTAAATTTTATAACATATAGCGTCTAGACATATCGTTAAGAGTGTTGAAGCTTATGATGAGAAGATGGCTGATAAGAAAAATGGTGTAATATCTACAAATTTTGTGACTAGCTTCAAAGGTGATTTCACAGGAAGGTTTTAAATTGAAAACAATAGAGAATGTAATGTCTTATCAATTTAAATTATATCGAAACTGAGCATAAACATCTCTTTCTGCGTCCTACATCTTCAATGTATGTCTGAAAAATAAAGAATATTAACATTTTAAAGTTGAATTAATTTGGCTGGTCCAATCTTTATATACAGCACATTTTTAATTACGAATTCTATAACATTGATTTAATATAAACTAACATAGGAATTCAATTTCAATAAAAACAACCTAATAAGGTATGTACGACTAATTAAGATAACAAGATTCTGTAAATTCAGAATTACTTTTTTTGCGAAGCAAAGATGTCGTTCACATTGTTTTTTCCCTAAATCAAATTTCCCAAAATCCACAATTTACACCATTTCAAATGCAAAACGTGTAGGCTAATGTCCGGCTAAGAATCCAATTTAAGACATGTGATTTTGTATGAATACAGAAAAATAGTCTGGTTTATTTTCATATTTTAAAGTAACTAATCATCTTACTATTTGGACTTTTTTGAACAGAAAATTAGATCATTATAAAAATAGTACTGCAATTTCTGTCAACAAATGATCGTCGACTGATATTCAAAGGTTTCTGTTCTATTTATTTGACACTAAATTTAGATTTATATAAACATTTGCTAGCTAATCAGAATTTAAGGTCTTACCCATTGCCCTTTCCTAATGTATAAATAGATTGTATACTGGTATTTTCCTTATTAACATACATTTTAGATGTTTACATTTTATCAAAATTTTGTATTGGGAAATAACAATCAACAAGAGGAATAGTTAAATTTTGTAAACCTTCATTATATAGAACAAAACAGGTTGTTGCTGCTATTTTATATTTTTGTGTCTGTGTAGTGCAATTTGAATGACGTTTCGAAGAGCGAACTAAATTGCTTCAAGATAAAACATATTGTTATCTTAGTCCATTTTTGTTATTTTTTAGTAATTAGTAGCAGATGCCATATTGATTTTTTTTGCAGACGTTTCGGTTACAACTCATCGATACACGAGACATTATAGTTCAGGAAACATTGTCTAAATATTTTTTTAAAAATAAATTCATGCTATTTTTAGTAATTAGCAATGTGGTATTTTTATTTATTTTGCAGACGTCTAGGTTACAAATCATCGATGCATCGAGACATTACAAATCAGGAAACAACATGTCAACTTAACGACACATTTTCTCTTTTGTCTCATGGGAAATGCATTAGGCGATAGAAAGATAAACAAGTGTCATCCCAAAAACGTCCTAAATACATTAAGCTTTGCACCGCACGTGTTCATAGAGAAGGGTGTTGTTGAAACGTTGAATATCGTGTTTGCTTTATCATAATATTGTCAAAATGCTCAAGTAAATGGTAGGTTGCGCCACATGCTTAAGTTGACATATATTTTTCCTTTTGATTGTAAATCAATGCTTATCTTGTGAAGTAGCTTTTGTTTGGATCGAAAAATGTCCCAACATGTCCAGAATCAATGTGATTTAATCCAGTACAACTATGTTAATGTGGAATATATAAGCAAAATGTCAGATAAATTAATGAAACTGTTTGTATATTAATGTCGCTAATAATGTCGCTAATATTAATGTAGCTAATAAATTACTGACCATTAAGGAAACATGCGAGGACCCGGTGATACAAATAAACCTAATGATCAATAAAAACTTTATATGTACCTTCATAAGATGGCGATAAGTGAAGCTTTATTGCATACACAACATTCCTATTTTAACAACCTATTGCTTTGAGTAACATGCCATGAGTGGGGAAAAGATAATTTGTTTTTGTGTATGTATATATTTAGACATAATATATAAGGATTGATTCGCAAAGACAAATGACATTCCTTCTTAACTGTATAGAATGTTATTCTATGATAATCAAAATATGCCATTCCTACATATTCCATTGTTCTTCTATCTAGTAAAACACATCCCATTGTCTTGGAATTAGCACAATATGTTTTTTTCCACAGTCAAGCAGGACATACTTGTCATTCATTACAGGAATCGGGGCATGCTCAACATACTCGCGTTGAGAGTCTTATTAGTTATTGGGAACACTAGAATAAGTGTTCATTACATGGTCTTAGTCTTTTGCAGTGTTCTGAGAACAAATAGAGATCGTATTTGATATCAATATATTAAACAATTGCATGAGAATGCAACATGTGTAAAATAGGTGTGCGATGCCTTGGTATGATGCTCTAGTAATCAGATTGAAAGAAAGAAGAAACTTTACTATTGAGTATAAACGTAACAAAATTATGTGACTTTATAGCACTAGCCATACTGATAAGGTTATGTTGATTTGCATTCATCAAGAGGTTTTATTAATACTTCATATTATTATTGCCTACCCTGAAGATGACTCCGGTTTTATATCAAAGATTGCTGAGACTGTAATATCCATGACTCCTACGCATTCTGTCGTTTATATATTTTTTATTTTAACAAGAGTGTGTTAGAACATTTAGTAATATACCCTTTGGTTTGAATAGGGTTTATTGAAATAAGTTTAAAGCTTATGTAACCTATAACTCAGGCATGTTAATAAATAATGTGAATTCGTTTCTTTTGTTTACTGAATCCCCATAAGATGTTGTTAATACTAGAGTTTCTTATAGTTCCGATACCAAAAAACTATAATTATTTGGTGTTTTGAAAACTATTGTTTATTTGTAACTATTCAACTTCAACACAATAAGTTCAACTTTATACTTTAACGCTTTCCTAACAGCCCCTCTATGTCTAATTCAAACCTTAATTGAAACGATTTTCATAGCACGAAACTATCTCTATTTTTATGTTAAGACTTGTGATATGTAACGGTCATGATAGAGCATAGTTTAATGCTTATTATTAGCAAATATGCGTGACAACAATAAGCCGCAGGGAATTTGCATTCCAGAAAAGACAGTGACAAATTGGCTTCTAATTATAGAAATAGTTTTGATAAGAATAGCCAACATATGATTGGTCTTAGGAAACTATATTACTATATTAAGAGATACCTGGAGCGATATATTTTCTCTGCTCTTTTCATCACATCAATCAATTTAGTTTTGGCTTCCTTCATTTGGTGTGATTTAAGTAGCCATTCCGACATGCAAATTAACACAGTATGTGAAGTTAATAGGGACTTAGTTCATTAATTATCACATATAGCACACGATCTCATATAAATTAAACAATCTATTATATGGTCATTATGTGTTATATATGCATCATATAGGTTGTGTCACCTTATCGAAAAATCCTTATTTTAATAGGTTTACACAAACATATTTTAAGCTTAAATGTACTTGCGTATATAATGTTTAATACAATAGCCCTGCTATAAATAAGTTATGTAATATTACGAAGAATCCGCTTATCCTCTGGAATTCCAATCGATTTGATTATATGTGCTATGTAAACGGTCGCGTGGGAGCTGACAGGTCATTTGCAAATAACAGTTCTTGCTGAGTAAAACAAAGAAGAAGCAATTGGTGTAGGATAATTGGATTTAACCATTGTGAAAAATGGGTTGATTTTGTTTTGGAGCATTGTACTCGATTTAAGCTTATTTGGGCATTTTGGCCATATTTTCCTATTTCACTTTGGCGAATTTGGCCGAAATGTCAAAAGGCACATCGACACACCATGACATTTTATTTGAGCCCAGACATACAACTAGACGAACGGACAGACACCCGAACTCTATTGGCCTCTTACTTTAAGATTGGGGCCAGAAAACAACACATTAGGTAAAAAATAACATGTGAAAATCTCACGATTCATGTAACTAATACCCAAGACAACAAGATACATGGAACATACCATGGAAACTTAAAGTCCATTTTGAAGGTTATGTTTCAATTTTCAGCCACTTTTTCACCGTTCTTTATAATAACTGTATACAGAGACCAAGAACAATTTCACATCAAAAATGTTTTCAATGGCACCCCGCAAAAACGAATAGCGGTTCAATAAAGTATACTCTTTTCAAGCAAAAACTAATTGATGTGGTATTTTAAGCATGGTGAAGAAGAAACAGTATTAATGAGACCGCTCATTAGTTCTTATTACGCAGAAAATGAGACTTTTTTACCGTCTTAGAACATGAACTAGCATGAAATTTACGAATAAACATCTTCTCGTTAAATATTTTTGTTGACGTATTTTCAAATCATGGTTCCATGAGTCGATGAGTATGAGTAAACTATGATTTTTTAATTCATTCTATGTAATTGGAATAGAAAGTAAAATCGCACGTTTGGTTTATGTATTGGTTGCAAATATTATTCAAAACTATCCTCTCTAATGATTCATTGTCATGTCTTGTCCCAAGCCACAAATGTCACATATGAATTGTCTATATAATTCCAAAAATAACGTTTGATGAATTCAATTTCTCTATTTCCGTACATTTATCACTTAGACAAGTGTGTCTAGAGCGATATGACATTATAAATCAAGTTCCACGAAGGGTACCCCATGAGGTGTTCCTCAAAAGGTGTTATTTTTTTTCAAAATCGATCTAGCTAACTATTTTTTAATATCCTGCCAGCTACAAGAATTCAAGGAACAACTTTTCCAATAATTGTGTATTTCTAACAAATTCGACATTGTCATTTTGATTTTATTCAGAGATGTATAGCTAGGCCTTTTAGATTGATATGTATTTAAAAAATTGATAATATAAACAAGTATTCCGATTTTTGCAACAGGTGACCCTTTCCCGATTACTACAAAAAATTGTAAAAACACAATTACCTAAATTTGATGAAATATCGCTTATATTGAGGTGTAAAGTGTTTTATTACTCATATTAACACTTTTGAAAATTAGGTCGTGAGGTGGCCTTCTTCCATGTTCCATTATGAAGCAATAAATTAGGTTGATGACGGTAATTTTCATGCAACTTCTCGTTAGTTATCATTTTATTCATTAACTCAAAATAAACCATTGTTTCGTTGCCTATTTTAAAGGCTGAGGAAACAGCTAATCATTATTACTATGAGTGAAATGGGTATTTATAGATGCAATTCATTTTTTACCATGACATCCTATGTTATTGTTTGTTGACATAATCACGGCATGCTTAATTAATTTCATTAGTTTTTAAATGACAATAGAATAAGCTTTTTTTCTAAATCATTTATGAAATTTTAGATGAAATTTAATCTACGTTGTATTGTTGATTTACCTACTTTTCGTCTGATTACTGCCTATATATAAACATTTATTGAATCCCGGACAAAGAGTTCCAAGAAATTTACTTCCGTTCAATCCGCGTTATATGTGTGGCTTCGCAGGATACTTAAAATGAAATTGAATTTCTAAAAACAATGACTTACAATTATTTTGCAAGACCTTTTTTAAAGCAAACACATATTGACAACGTTGTCAACAAAGTAATCTTTTTATTCCCCGCCCCGAAGCAGCTAGATTGATTGATTCCATAAACTGCCCTATTCATTCTTATGCTTAAGTAACCATAGCAATGAATAGATTTTTAGAATCGTTTTGCCGCGGTGCACTAAAGGGAGGTTCTCATCCCAAGGTTTTAGTAAATAAATGCTGCGGTAATTGTAGACTTTATAGGGTCGTCAGAGCTGTTGTTTACCTAAAATTCGATTGCTGCTTTTCTTCAATCATATACGCCTACTGTTATTATCGATAGAGTTAACTCTATTTGCAGTATTTCCTGAGAGTATTTATGTAGATTATAATGAAGAAAGTCACTGCCTCAAATTTTGTCTGTTCAGACTTCACTTAGCCTATGGTGTCATATATAACCTCTTGTAAACTCAGAGCAATTGCAGTGCTATCATTCAAAACCCTTGTTATCCTAATCATTTTTTATCGTGACTTTATTGTTAACATAATTATAAGAAGGGCCTGAAACTGGAGTGATATGATATATAGTACATGGGTCAGGCGCGGGTTCGAAAATATCGAAATGGGGGACACCGATAAAACAGAATCTATAAGAGCCTAACCTTGGCGGACGTTGTGCGACGAAAATGAATGTATTTTAAAAATTACTATATCATTATAAGCTATATCATTTAAGTGATTATACCGGTCAGCTCACGAAATTTCGATAACCACTAAATTTCTAGATTCAGGCCAGTTGATTTTTAATGGTTTACTCAATAGAACTACTGGTTCTTATTAGATAGAAAAACTATTTTCATCTTGAATCGAGAATATATGCTCATCTGATGCCGAGCTCGTCATGTATTTGAACAACCGTGTAGGTTTTTATTAAATCAAACAAGCTAGAGTAAGAATTTTATCACATCTACCGTTCAAATGTTAACAAGCAATGACGGGACTTACTCCGATTACAAACTTCGTTGAGAGGGTGCAAACAAAATAGGGCTTAATGGCATATGAATCCGTTTTTGAATGACTACTTGCTTAGCTGTGTGCTATATATATTCATATTTTAATTTAAACTCAAGCTCCGCAAGAGCACAATAATCTCATGACGGCCACATTACAAAACTAAATTGAATCTATAAACGTTCTTTGAAAACATTTGTGTTTGGACTTTTTTGCACCCAATCCCTCTAGTTGTAGTTGAATGCAATCCCAAAGCCCTGGATATGAGTTGCGTTAGATCAACTCATAATAACGTAGGCACTTTTCGAACCCTCATGTCCTAAATGTACGAAAAAGTGCAACCTAATATGGTATATACGTCTTTAATTTATCATGTGCATTGCTCCAGTGAGAATTAACTTAGTCTCTCAAAATAAAGCTATTTTTTCTCAAATAGAAACTGAAAGGGCAATAGTATATTAAAGAGTACCTTATGAGCTGTTTCTCGTAATAGGTGTTTCTCTCCAGAACCTATTGTCATTAGTTTTTAAAAACATGAAATTTCCACTAAAATAGGGCTTCCACGAACACATCTTTTCATCCTTTTAAACTGGAAATTGGATCAATCTTGCTGCAAATGTTGCATAAATTACCTACAATTTCGTACCAAATGTTAGGCCATGACACAATATTGATTTTGTGATAATTCTCACTTAATAACTGCCTAGAAAATTTGTTCATTTATACTCAATGAGAGATAAAAATCGAAAAGAAATGTCATTCTAATTTATGATTAAACATTATTGAAAGTAATTTCGATGTTATTGCAGTTTTTGGAGTAAACAACTTTTGGTGACGGGGGACTATTCTTATTGCAGGACTAACCAACTTTTCATTCAGTACAACAAACGGTTTGAACACATCGATATGCTAGATTATCTAAAACATACTGAACATTATTTGACGAATTTATAGGCAGGGTAATTTCGCTCTTTATTAATATAATATTTTTTTTCGTGAATTGGGAGACAATGAAACAATACAGCGAATAATTGCACAAACAACATAGATTGTTAAGGAAAATTCAACAATAGATTGATGAAGGCCACACCGCAACACATTTTTCAAAAGTTGTTAAATCACCTTAAAACAACTTTACAAAGACGAACAAAAAAACTCCTTTCTGAATATCAAAATTTTGCAAAAAGCTTGGAGCAAAAACGGAACACCTTTTGCAATAATTAGACTCTTGAATATAAATCATCACTAGCAAATAACATAGTAAAAAACGATTGCAATGAATTATGATCAGTTTACAATTAATTATTCTCATTTATTATCACAACATAAAGATATTTATTTAAAAAGTGTTCCTTAAACTGCTAAAATATTCAAGCTAGAACGAATTTCCTTAAAATCTCCAAGCCAGCTGGGATTTTCTGGGGAACACATTTTGTGAGGAACAACTCGTGAGGTACTCATTGATGACTGCATAAACCTAAAACAGTTTTCTTTTCTCAATGTCTGAAATATGAAAAATAAATAAAAATATGTTTCGCTCTGGGATTTTGTATATGATGTCAGCATCATATTAGTGTAAGCTTTATTTGTGATGACATGATATGTGTAGTATGTTTTTCCATATTGATTTTCTCTCACACTATTCACATAAATGCCCAAAACCTTAAACTTCGGTTAGAACGGAATAAATGAGACAGTGGCGTATAAAACTGATATGATATTATGTAAATTATCGTGAAATAATATTTCTCTAGATTGTATTGCATGTCGTGTCTCAAATATTCCTGACTTGCAATATGACTGTTTATGATCCATATGTTCTTCTTGTCTTCTCATCCTAGTGATATTCGCTATGATTATTGAACATTTATTTGCATCTATGATGCTATATTTTGATGATAATTTATTATCTAAAAATGAATCCTAAATGGCTCTTTATTGGATATTTTCTTTGTGTTTTAAGAGCATTCATGCTTAGATAATGGCAGACCAAATGAACCTTCAGTTTTATATTTCACCTTAATGGGTTCGTTTTAATATAAAGTTTGCTGTTTAACTATTTCAAACAGCATATGCCGCTTTATAAAAATGCTTTGAATCGTATAATCAAATTGTCAACGAAAAATATTTGAGCAATATGATAGCTCAAGTAGAACAGACTAGAGTCATAAATGACACAAACAACACAGACTTATGTCCTAACGATGTCCTAAAGCAATGGGGATGCATCACCATGTTATTGCAACCAACTACGTTAAAAGTGTCAATAGAAGCGCAAAGCTCTCATTTTCTGTCGCAGTTTAACCATAGCATAATTATATTGTTCACCTAAACTAGAATAAGTGGGCCAATTTATTCGTTCATATATCTTGCATTTTCTTAAATTGTTGCGTCAACTCTGATTACAAAAAAATACAGGGTCTTTACCTTGAAGGAATATCTTGAAGGAGTATTTTATTTCAATTTTATTTCCATCATTCACAAGTTTAGGATGATACTTGAACGGTCATCACTTATATATTGCATTAAATCACATGATAGGTAATTCATTTCAGCATAAGATATGTAAGTCTATAAACAATATACTAATAAAAGCAGCTGAGGCTCTAAGTGACAATAACATATAAACGAGCACTCTATCTTCACTAATTTGCATTGTAATGTAAGAACAGCATCTAATGAAGTACCACCTGGAGATATCTTATTGTGTCCACAATTCATGGCGATATATGTGGAGTTTGCATTCAATAATGTAATTTGCTACATTTTTGTCGGCTTAATCAAGACCGCTACTGTTGTCGCCGTGCCTTGCGATTGTTCTATTTCTGGTGTTTTGATAACCATTTCATGACTAGATATTGCCGGTCTTGTGATGAATTCCTGTAGACAATAATCGTGTAAATGTATTAGTTCCTCATCCGGGTTGTGATTTATAGAATAAATGTTAACATTATCAGAAACAGATAATAGTATGATTCAAAACACAGAAAATAGAAAGGTTGATGCTAAACTAAAAAATGCAATCTGTATATGTAATCTGAATGAAATAAACTCTTTCTGCTATACTTAGGGTCCTTTGAGGATTTATTGTCTGGGTATATTCACGAGGGAAAAAATTATCACTTAGCACAATACATCTATTGCAAGGAAATCATTGAAATCTATGTGGTCATTATTATTACGTCTGATTGATAATATATAACTTATCAATTCGGGAGATTGAAACAGGGATTTTGTGATATATACCGACAAAATGATATAACAATGATATTGTGAAAAAAAACTAGAGTAATCATATTCAATGATCACTTCCTTATAGGCTGCATCTTTTATTTTTCACAACAAAATAAAAGAACGACGATTTACATATTAAGTGAGAAGCTTGGTTAAGAGATATAATGAAGATTTATGTTCGCTTAATGTTGTTACAGTACAGATGCAAATAAATGGTTCTTAGATAATCAAGATGTGTCTTTATTCCTAAAATTTATAACATATAGCGTCTATACATATTTATAATAGTTTTTAAGCAAATGATGAACGGAGGGCTCAGTATAAAAAATGCTATGAGACCTACAAGTTCTACGACTAGCTTCAAACGTGATTTCACAAGAAGGTCTAAATTCAAAAATCAATTGTAATGGTGAGAAAGTAATGTTTCATAATAATAAAATTGGGAATTAATAGCCCTCTCTTTGTCCTACATCTGCAAAGTATGTTTGATAAATAAAGAATGTTAAAAATAAACGTTTTAAAGTTCAATTAATTTAACTGGTGTAATCTTTGGATGCAACAAGTTTTTATTCACAATCTATATAGTTTTCATTCCATATACAACTTACATAGAATTGAATCACAAAGGATCTTTGATGAAACGAACCAAATAGGGTTTTCTAAAGCAAGGTACATAGATTCCGTAAAGTCACGACAAGTAATTTGCAAAGCAAGAGTACGTTTACTCTCGTTTTTCTCTCAATTCAATTCCCCCAAATCTGTATTTTTACACCATTTCACAAGCAAAAGAGTAAGCAAATGTCCGGCATTCCAATTTAAGAAATTTTATTTTGTTTAAATTCAGAAAAAGGTCTGGTTCATGGTGATATTCTTAAACACGTAATCAGCTTACTATTTGGACCAGATAAAAAGAAAATTTGATTTTAATAAAAGTAGCGCTGACATTTCTCCTCAACAAAAGATTATCGACTGATTGTTTAGGTTTGTTATCTCATTATTTGATCCTAAATTTAGATGTCTGATTAATATCACCGTTTTGATGGCTAATCAGAATAAAATTCCTTAAGAAATGTTCATTGTATACTGCTATGTTTTACCTATTTTATAACTCTTTAGATGTTACAGTCTTTTTCAGCTAGAAGAATAAGTTGATAATCGTTTGTGATAATTTACAAATTAAACATTTTATTTCGGCAGATACAATTCAAAGGATACGACAAATAACAGATTCGACATATCTAATTTTGTTTTTCTCAATCATATAATACATATTGTTATTGCATAGTATGCATAGCATAGCATAACTAATATCAAATGATTAATCTAGTACATACAGTATATACAGTATAATTATTATGTTTATATTGAAATTATGTAAGATAACTTGTAAATATATCCTTATGAGCTGCTAGCCTTGTCATAAATAAGAAATATTTATTGCATCATTGAATATAATTATGTATTAAGAAACAATAGTTTATCAGACGAATAATTTTCGTTTGTACCTTTATTGATATAACATGCAAATTACTTGTTATTGTAATTATGTATTTATTTTTCTTCAAATTCAATGTTATTTTGATCAGCAGCCTAAATAGATTCAAGATAAATAATATTAATCACTTTTGAGCTATTTTTAGTAATTAGTCATATGACATTTTGATTTATTTTGCAGCCGTCTCGGTTACAAATCATTGATGCACGAGACATTATAGACCAGGAAACAACGTGTCAGCTTAACGACACATCTCCTCTCGCTTCTCAGGGGAAATGCATTAGCGATAGAAAGATAAATTAGTGTCATCCCAAAAAACGTCCTAAATATATTAACTTTGCTCCGCTTGCATCAATGGAGAAGGATGTTGTTGAAACGTTAAATATCATGTTTGTTTTGTTGGTTTTTTAAATATCAAATCATTGTACTTCTTGTGAAATAGTCCAATTGTTTTTCGATTAAAAAATATGTGACTATGGATGAAACAAACAGAATATTAAGCATTACGGTAACCTACCTAAATAAATTTATGTTTAATTAGAATATAAACGCAAACTATCATGACATCTTTTTATTTTATTGCGATTGGATTGTCATTTGAATGGTGTGTAGTATTTGTTATCAGAAATTGATTAAATGTCAAAAAGTCAAAACAAGTTTTTCAACATTTTCAAAGTTTTTATAAACTCGTATTTAAGAAAATGTTTCTGTTTATGTAGAAACGACGCTTGTCATGTTTATGCATGATAAAAACTTATTTCCAAGTAGAGTAAAATTAATTTTTCAAGTGCATTGTCGTTTTAGCTATTGAAGTGTATAATTAATTTTCGTTAGTGAGTGAAACGAGCCGCCTGTATCATAGCTGCCTAATGACATGGCCCTGAGAAACGCATGCAAGGGACTGTAATA
>LQRL01074686.1:43318-55604 GCA_001703475.1 Hydroides elegans
GATAAAACTAAAGCTGGGTCATTGTCCTTGACAATCTTGTTAGTCTAAGTGTCATATAGATTTCCAATAATCAATTTTTGTACCCGTTTTATGCAAGTACTGGTCGCTTAGAAACGCTTTCCATGGCAAATATAATTATAACCGCATAAAACAAAGAAAAATAGTTAGCAGACACGTGCAGAGTATTTTGCGCAATGCGACGCGTTTTATTGTTATACATTGTACATTCTGTATATGAACGCATATTATATTGACTCTATGTGAAAAAAATGACCTTATTGTTTAAATAATGAGTTATTAAAGGCTTCATTATATTCAAATAATTTTAATTGCCCACATTCAATTGTTGTTATCTGGCAGTGAACTGTTTCTTGATAGTGTATATGGTACTTTATATATATGATAATTTATTTGTTCATCGATGAAAAATATAAGCATACATATATTTCATATAATTGTTCCTTCAATAGTCATATTTACTTTTGCGAATCAAAGTTCAATAAATTAAAACACGAATACAAACCATTTACACTGTCATTCGCTGCTCATAATATCATATATTTGTCATAAAACAACTATTTTTGAAATAGGACAAGAATTTCGGGCGCTCTGTACGAAGAGTACGATTTTTGGAAGTCGAATATCGAACAATTCAAATCAGCATTTGAGTTTGAAAAGTGATGAAATCCATAGTTAAATTATCCATCTAGATTGTGTAAAAGTATAGTCAATATTCATTGATAAATAAAAAAGTTGTGAATCAGAACCCAAAAATATTTCGTGAAATTAGGACAATCTTTGCGGGTCCACGTCTATGACAATATGTTTGTCGCGTTGCGAAATAAGTCACGTTATAACGTTTACATAGTCTATGTATAGCCCATGGTATTTTTTAGCTGTCACTACACTGTGAAAAAAGTCTTTGATTTGTTCGTCCAATTTGTCATTCCAACGTGTTGGACTTACATTTTGTTAACATTTATTACACAATGTTTATAATTTTCATACTATTAAATTTTTTATCAGAAAGCACCCCGAATAATCAGGAAATGTAATACTAACATCACTAGAGACATTCGGAAAGGTCAAAGGCTATTTTAAACTACATATTGAGAAAAAAATCTAGACTGCCTATTTATAAGTTGTTTCTTCTAGGAATGTAATAGATATGATACTTCTCACACAATTATTCAATTAATAAATTGAACGCTTTATGATTCAAACATTGTTTTAAGAATGCTATGTCTGAGTCCGTCGCATCTGACCGTTAGACAAAAGATAAAGCATAGCCTTGAAATATTCGGTCTGTATATTTTCATAAATACCTTATTTTTAAAAAAATAAAAAATGACATTTTATCTATTAGTTATTAAATAAAAAAAACATCAGTTCCAATTAATTACCTCGTTATTCTGAAACTAATATTTCTAAAAATATTTCTAATATTTCTAAAAATTTCTAAAAATACGTTTTAGCCCCCAGCAAACCAATTTGGCTGAAGGCTACTGCTATCCCCCACTCCATCCGTCTGTCCGTCTGTTGACATTTTTTGAGGTACAGTAGTGTGTCCGCGTGTGTCCGCGTATGAAGGCCTTGCCCTAGGGTTCTGAAACTTCACACAGTCAAAGAATATACATGTATATTGTATATGTGCAACATCGAGGTTTCAGTTTCATCGACTAAATATTGTTGAAATTACGGGGGTCTGAACTTCGACGAATTTGAGATAGTTTGGGATATTTATACATCACTTTGTCCGCGGCACTTTGGTATGAAGCCTCTGTCCTAGGGTTTTAAAACTTGACACAGTGACAAAATATATATTGCAGATGTGCAACGTCGAGGTTTCAGTTTGATCGACCAAAATTGTTGAAAATACGGGAGTCCGAATTTGAGGTATTTTGAGATATTTATACAGCACTTTCTCCGCAGCACTTTGGTATGAAGCATCTGTCCTAGGGTTCTGAAACTTCACACAGTAACAGAATATATATTGCAGATGTGCAACGTCAAGGTTTCAGTTTGATCGATCACAAATTGTTAAAATTACGGGAGTCCGAATTTGAGGTATTTTGGGATATTTATACAGCACTTTCTCCGCAGCAATTTGGTATGAAGCCTCTGTCCTAGGGTTCTGAAACTTCACACAGTGAAAGAATATTTATTCCTAGAGCAGAGTGACATACGGGGTGACATAATTATCAAAACGGGCGTCACTCAGGCCCTTTTAATGCTGATTTTAAGCAAGTCTCCTCCGGAGCTCCGCATGTTTTAAAATGTGCTTCAAAAACTATATACCTCAAATAATAAAGTTATATCCGCTGATACTGGTTATAAAGTATGTAATCCAAAACATAAGAATAACAACTTTGTTCCTTATTTCATTTAAACATAATACATGCCATCTTCATCACTTTTAAACAAATATTCAACAAATTTACTCGAACGTGTGTTTATTTACAAGTTCCATTGTTCTTATGCATTTGCGTGCTTACGTCACAGTATTTCTACGCAAAACCTTGCGTCACTTTACGATTCTAATCAATCGAATTCTTGATGTGTGAAAATTTTGTTTATATAGATGGTCGCGCTCGCGCGACTAACTCTAAAAAGTTAGTCGCACGGCGGAAAAGTTAGTCGCGCAAAACTATTTTCACCACTAAGTATAAGGACTTTATATGTAGAATTATAAATTTCACTAGAATATGTTGTATCAATATCCTCCGTATAGCTATCAATGATATAGATTATGAATTGACATAGATTGAATAACTTGAATAATAAACAAATATTAATATCCCTTTTTAGCCACGGCTTGCGAAGCAAACTGGGGTTTGTACCACCGCTTTGCCGTTATGTTTTTATTTATTTGTTTGTTTAGTTCGTTAACTTTTATAAAATAGCTACTCCTCCATAGATTGTAGACGGATTTGAATGCGGATTTTTTTTATATCAATCTATAGGTTTTCAACTTGTCAGGGTGTGCTTACGTAAGCAATCACGCTTATATGAGCACTTTAAAAAGATAAAAACATTTTCGGGATGACTGGCCTTACCTGCCTCCTGCAGTTAAGTGAGCGAAAATACAAGATTTTCTCGGTGTTTGTTTACGTCACGTGACATACGTCTAGTTGTCGATAATAAGTATCTTTCTAACTTCATTGCCTTGTCGTTCATGTCTCAATGTCTCAATGTAGAGACACCAGTTAGAAACAAAAGAATGCCATTTTCGGGATATGTGGTATGCACTGCTGCATGTTTTGCGTTTCACGTACAAGACTTGATCGCGCTCCGCAGGTTCGAATACACCTGTATTTAATGGCATAATATTGCATATTACATAATAGATATTGTAAGGGAAAGACATTGGTGATCTAATCCATGCATGGTATTAAAGCGGTTGAGTTTGAAACATAGTTGTATATAGATCCGTATTTTAACATTGTTTTGGTGACTATTATTTTATCAAAGGAAAAACTAGCAGGTGTATATAAAAACAAACGTTTTACAAGCGAATATACTCAAGTGATATGATTCCAACAACCGACGGATATAACGGTTTTTTCTCTCGATTGCACTTCAATAAAAATTAAGAAATTTTTGTCAGATGTTATTAACTGAAAAAAATATATATAGAAAAGTTTAGTTACTGGAAACAAATCTATACAATATTCACAATGAAAATGTGACTGAAAGGAATGACTGAACTATATTGTTTGAACCGAAATAAATTGAATGGATTTATAGCGTTTTTAAATGGTGGTTAAAACGCTAGATAAAGAAATTAACGGTTTACTTATATATCGCAGCGTAAATAGGAGGTTTGCAAGTTGTGGCACACTGTCCTTGGACAGTCTTGTTTTATATGCGACTATACATAGTTATGAGGCGGCCATGTTTTTTTTGAATATGCACGTAAACATTCGGTATTTCGGCTTCCGAATCAGTCCTTTTGTGAAAGCAACGTACCACACTTGAGTTAATTTCATCTAATAGTCCTTTGGCCTCACACACCACAAAATGTATTCTATAACTTATCCGAGAACACCTAACATCAAACCCCTACAATTCAAACCCTTCGAATACCATGTATTATTTTAAGATGCATGGGTGCATCCTATTTTAGGATTATACGAATAAAGACGTTAACATATCAAATAACACTCGTATAAGCCGAACGAAACATGTACTGCATAGCAAAACTTAAATTTATTAGGAAAAGATAAGCGAGCGCCGAAGGCACGAGCGAAACAAATGCAAGACAGCTCCATGATTATTCTATTGTCACGCTAAAAGTTAGTCGCGAAGTGCGCGATTAACTTTGAAAAGTTAGTCGCAAGGCCGAAAATGTCCCTAATGTCGAACGCTGATTAAGGTGTTAATAAATAATTTCATCTTTATAGCGAATATTATTTAATTTCAAATACAAAATTGGACATAATAAAGAGAAATACATATTTAACTTTATTTCATACATTACAAATAATCGTTTTATTAATACTGGTGGATCTAAACCAAATTACTGAAACAATTTTATTTTTGGCCCTTTCGGGGATGTTATTGTTATTTCTTATTTTAATAAATTTGATATCCAGATTCAATTATCTATGAATAAAAACAATACTACAATTCGTGACGAGTGAAATCTGCCAATTCTCCTCGGGAAAGCAAAAAATTGTATTTGTTTTGCTTTCCCTCGGAGAATTGACAGATTTCACTCGCCACTCATGAGGTATTGTCATTATATTGCAGATGTGTAACGTCGTGATTTAAGTTTGATCGATAAAAAAGATCGAAATTACGGGGATCAGAACTTAGACGACTTTGAAATATTTTGGGATATTTGTACAACACAGAAAGATTACGCTTATATCGTGACGTTGTGGAGATGTTTTGTGGACGAATATGTAAGGGCAACGGTGTGAGAAAGATGTTGTGAGCAAGCCGTTGTGAGAACGACGTTATGATGAAAATGTTGCGGTGGTTTTCACCTCCGTTCCGGCCACCCGCCTGATTCGTTGTGGGCACCAGACTTTGGGGGTGATCTTCACCTCCGTTCCGACCACCCGCATGATTTATTGTGGGCGCCAGACTATGGGGTTGGGGTTCACCTCAGTTTTCCAGTCGCCCATAGTGAGATTTGCCGTTATCCAGTGCGGAGTTTTGCCGGGTGAACATTCCAACCATCGTCGCCATATCCACATAGACGCAGCATCCGCATTGTCCCCAGCATCATTAAGTAAACTCCGTCTATCTTTGCCTACTTTTTCGAGCATCTTCAATGCTCTCCAAGATGAGTTTCCTAGGTGTTTGCGACATACTATTTATATAGGAAAACACCATGTTTTCTCACCCTTTGCTCTGCATTGTTCTTCTTGTTAAACCTAGTAGCATTTTCCTCTCATAGGCTTCTTCTATCCGCTCTTCCCACGGTACCGTCAACTCTATCATAATGTATATTTGGCTGCTCATTGATAATATGACAATATCAGGACGGTAATTAGCCGTTGTGAGAAAGACGTTATGACGAAAAAGTTGTGAGTTAGATGTTGTGAGAAAAACGTTGTGAGAAAGATTTTTTGAGAAAGCCGTTGTGAGAAAAATATTTCTTTTGACTTGTTTCTTTCAATCGACAGGTATTCGCGATAAAGAATGTTTTGCATAGGCTGGGGGCTTTGCATCTCTGATGCCTATGTTTTGGGGAATGTCAAGAATATAACAATGTACCATATTTGTATGTTGCTATGTCTGAGAGGTGAAAAAAGAGAATAAAAAATAATATCACAACGTTAATACTTAAAACTTAAAAATGACGTAATAGTTTTCTTTTATTCTAACGTTGATGTATGATCTTTCTTTGTCGACAACTTTAGGAATTTGCCACTGAATTTGACGTAAAACTGCATTTCGATATTGCAACATATATGGCGTTAACTATTAATGAATTTTAAAATACGTACAATTAAACAGAATCTATAAATTATAGAAAACTATAATGCGATATATTTAATAAGTTATATATGCTAGATTATAAAATAGCTTATTTTCCCTTTTTTCACATAATATATTTGTTTTATTGTTTTAGTTACTTCTAGCAATATGAAAACATGTTTGTGTATATAATATATAAAAAAACATACATTTATTTGAACGATCCCGTTTTGTTATCCATTTGTTCAATATTTTAGCATAGTAGTGTATTGTTTTATGAATGCGCAACAAACTGGTCTGATCATATCATACCTTAAATACTGCTTGATTGTAGCGTCATTTGTGAATCGTCAGATCCTTCTCAGTCCTCAATCCACATTTCGACGATGTGAGACTATGAACGCTTCCTGGGTTGTCGACGCGGTTGATCACTCTGCGCCTCCACAGATGGGCACGCTTGCTCTATTTCGTTCCATCTATCCTCACTTGTTCTCTCCTTTCCATATTGAGGTTCCCCGTGATGTTTCTCCCCGGCCAGTTTTCATGGTTCCACCACCCAACTACCTCCTAAGACAACCCACACGACCAGAAGTTGTCGCCTGGCACAGCTTCCGCTATTGTTAATTTGGCCTTTATTGATTCAAGTCTATATCTTGGCACGCATTCAATTCTCCTGCGTATTATCTGTTTCATGATTTCGAGTCGTTCGGTTTCCTATAACCTTTTCCCTAGTCGTTGGCTTCATATTTCAAGCATTTCCTGATTGGATAATGTCTTTAGCCATACTCTCTTCCCAATGACGGGTCTCATTATGTCATTATTCGTTGTTGGCGCCAGACTGGGGTGGTTCTCACCTCCGTTCTGGGCCACCCGCCTGATTCGTTGTGGGCGCCAGACTGGGGTTATTTTCACCTCCGTTCCGGCCGCCCGCCTGATTTGTTGTAGCCGCCAGACTATGGGGGTGGGTTTCACCTCAGTTTTCCAGTCGCCCACATTGAGATTTGCCGCTGTCCAGTGCGGAGTGTCGCCGGGTGAACATTCCAACCATCGTCGCCAGATCCACATAGACGCGGCCTCCGCATTGCCTCCAGCATCATTAAGTAAACTCCGTCTACCTTTGCCTACTTTTCCGAGCATCTTCAATGTCCTCCAAGATGAGTTTTCTGTGTCCGCGGCATCTTATTTATATAGGAAAATACCATGTTTTCCAACCCTTTGCTCTGCATTGTTCAACTACGTAGTTATGCCTAGTTGCATTTTTCTCTCATAGGTTTCTTCCATCCGCTCTTCCCACGGTACGGTCAACTCTACCATAATGTATATTCGGCTGATCCTTGATAATATGACAATATCAGGACGGGCATGAGTCGATAAGATATCTTCTGGAAATCTTAACTGCTTCAACAGGTCTGCCTGCAGCGTCCAATCACTGGTCATTCTAAGTTATCCACTCGTGTCTTTGTTGCTTGCCCTTTGTTTGAGTTTTGTTTCCGGTGTTTTTCGTTGTTGCACTCTTACAGACCTTATCTAGACCTCCCGCAATGGCCTCTAGTACATGATCATGGCGCCATCTGTATCGGCAATCTGCCAGTGATTTGGCATAGGAACTTATGTCCTAGGATGCTCTATTTCCGCATCGGACATAGGATCGTCTGTCAGCTTCCAGATGGCAAATATTGCTTGGAGATGACAATGTGTCATGCACTGATGATATGGCAAACTAAAGCCTTAGGGGTTCTGTTTTCAACAGCACGTTCCACGTCAGCTTCTTTTCCCTGGACTATTTTCCATTTGAGCGAACTTCCTTGCGCTTTAAGGCTGACTGATTTAGTTTTTCGATCATCTTCTTCCTGTTGTCGCACGAGTTCTCTGCGTAAGTCATTCGAGACGTTTTCCCACCTGGTGTGTGTGATGCACCACACACGGCTGTTTAAACTGCCCCTTTAGGTTTTTGGAGTCATCTAATCCCTTGCTCATCACAACTGCTTTTGACACTCACGTTTCGTTTGCATAAGCTTGTAATCTGCATTAATATGCTATAAAACGTGTTTTTTAAAAATGTAAACTTTACATCAATTTTCAGCCCCCAGCCAACCAATTTGGCTGAGGGCTATTGCTATCCCCCATTCCGTCCGTCTGTCCGTCTGTTAACATTTGAGGTGCAGTAGTTTGTCCGCGGCATTTCGGTATGAAGCCTTTGTCCTAGGGTTCTGAAACTTCACACAGTGAAAGAATATATATTGCAGATGTGCAACGTCGAGGTTTCAGTTTGATCGACTAACAATTGTCGGGGGTTTGAACTTAGACAAATTTGAGATATTTTGGGGTATTTATACAACACTTTGTCCGCGGCACTTTGGTATGACGCCCCTGTCCTAGGGTTCTGGAACTTCATACAGTGAATGAATATATATTGCAGATGTGCAATGTTGAAGTTTCAGTTTGATCGATCACAAAATGTCGAAATAACATGGTACGGATCTTAGACGAATTTGAGATATATTGGGACACTTGTACAGCAAAGAAAGATTACGCGCATATTGTGACGTTGTGAGTACCGGTACTACGTTGTGTGGACGAATATGTAAGGGCAACGGTGTGAAAAAGACGTTGTGAGAAAGATGTTGTGAGAAAGACGTTGTAAGCAAGTCGTTGTGAGAAAGATATTTATTTTGACCTGCATTATTTTATTGACAAATATTCGTGTCAAAGAATGTTTTGCCTAGACTAGGGGCTTTGCATCTCTGATGCCTATGTTTAAACATGTTGCCGCATTGGTATTCTAAAATTTCTTTTTGTAGTGATATAGCGTTATATCAGCTTTATACCTCATTTAAAAAGAAAAATACACTGTTTTAGACAAAACTCAATTATTAAAATGTAGATTTTCCTAGATTTAAATCAAGAGTTTATAACAGCATATCACAATAAATATGAACAATTGTTATATTGATGGATTCAACGTTCATTCGACTAAATAATGATGCAAAATTCAATATATTAAAAGAGAAACTCTTAGTTATATGACACGGTAATTGCATTGTATATTTTGAAATTCGTCATAAATTATATGGCTTTGGTCGTTACACTTATGATTTGAATTTATTTTGCTAGAAAAATGTCATTAAATATCGTCGAAAGTACATTTTGTTCAATAAATCATCAACTATAGAATTCACTATAATACTTTTCATACGAAAATTCGTTTCTTCAATCAAAACCGACTTCTCGAAACATATACATGATATAAATATAATAATATGCATGTTCTTTTCAAATAAAAATAGAAGGCTCCTGCTTCTCGTCTAAATAAATTCAAAGACCATTTGAAATAGACTATTTGAAATAGATTCACATCAAAGATATAACGATAACCATGAAAAATTAATTGCAATTTATTCATTAAGCTGTCTCAAAGGAAAGTTCAATGAAATATACAATCAATGTGCATGATTATTAAGCCGATTATATATGCTGTCAACTTTAAGGATAATGAAATTTTAACAAAATGCCATAATCCTCTATCTTGTCTTTCATCCTTTGAAGATGTTTCTTCTTTAAGTTACACGGAATATTCCAATGCATGAAAATTCCGATTCATAGTTTTTTATATATATTTGTAATAAAATGTCTATTCATTATTCAAATATGCCTTATGTTTACTGCTATGGATTGTCAATAAATTGAGATGGAGGGGATATATGACTCATATCATTATAATAAGCTTATTTTAAATTTAATCATATGTAAATTTCAAGGGAAAAGCAATGTGGCAACCATTTCCAACCACGTTGTAAAGAGAGCAAATATGAAAATGTTGCTTGAATTCATGCATAAACTGCCGAAAACGTGGTTAATCCTATGCAAACACAATTAGGGTTGAAGAATTGGAGGCATTGGAGGTAGCTCAACAATTTTATAGTGAGCATAAACAGCCGTGTCCAGGCCCAGCCTACCCTCTGCCTCGTTTAAAGCTTCTGCTGCTTGTCACTTTCTGACTGTATTTACGCTGATTCCCGCTGCTCTTCGCAATTAATCCAAAATGTAGCAGCTTGTTGCACCTTGGTCACCTTAAATTTCTCCACCAAGGAGGTAAGTGGTAGTTGGAACATGTTTCCTGTCCGGTACAGTGCTATGCTGCTTAGCATGCGTAACTTTCAACCAAGAATGAGGAACGTTCAACCAACGTCGTAGGTATGAGCTTATTCTTCGCGCCAGTTTCTGTTTGGTAGATATTTGCATGTCGTAGATGAACATTGGCCAAGTGAGACGCGGGAGTATACCATGCTGATAGTTCCAAGCCTTATATGTCCCCGGGAGTCCGCTTTTTTCCACTTCCATCTCCCATGCTTGTGATATCATCTGCTCACAATTCTCCGTGTCACTTCCGGTGATATTGTACATTTTCCTCCACACTTGATAGATTTTTCCTCGACTGTCGGGATCTGAACACCGTTTATCGTCAATATCACTATCTTAGGTCTACCTTTCTTTATGACTAGACTCCGTGATTTGATTGGCTTGAACCTCATTCGCGCCCATGTAAATATGTCATTCAGATCGTTCAGTGTTCATCTTACCTGCTGGATTGTGCGGGCCATCACTGTCATATTGTCCATGATGGCTCTTGGCGGAGGTTGCACAGTTCCTGTTCTTGAGATTTAAACCCCTACTATGGTGTTGTATGCTTTTCAAAAGTAGGTTGGCGGCAGCAGCAAATATGATGGATGACGTAATATCGTACAGCCAGTAAGAACTTCATGTTTAATCAGGCGTAGTAATCCTTATAAGGCTTCTGAATTTCCCTAGTACGTGTACCGCGCGAGTATGAGTTCGACTGATGTATCAATGTACCCGTTGAGTAGTAGACAATTGGTCAGTATTCTAAGCAGTATAGACAGAACTATCTTCCCTCTACATTCAACAGCGATATATTTCTGAACTGTCTTATCTCCGAAGAATTCTCTTCTTTGGGTGCGAATATTCCTTCTGTCGTCAGCCTACACTTGGCCATGTGCCCTTTTCTCCATACCACCCTGATGATATGGAATAGTCGGTGTTGTAATATGGGGCAATTTGTGTACACTTTGTATGGTATGCCATTAGGGCCGGGTGCTGACGCTGCTCTAGCCCTCTTGAGGACGTCATTGAACTATGTCAGTCTGGGTTGTGAATCATCGAATGCCTCCGTCAGGCCTGCTGGGCTAATCAACGTGTCGTGTGCTGATAGGTCCATTTCTCTCTTAGGAGAAAACACACTCTTTCAGGATCACTGTGTGTTATCACTGTGTGTTACCTAAAGGTGAGTCTCCACCTCTTCCTGTGTCTTTTCCAAGTTTCCACTCTGTTTGTCGCCCGGCATCCCTGATACATATCGGGACGGTGATAAGTTTGTAGATAATAGATACCGAACGGAAACAAAAGCTAAAAAAATGTAAGGACTAATATCAGCGAAAAAGTCTAATTATTTTTTAAACATAAGAGTTATCTGGTGTTTTTAAGGCTGATAAGGTTGTTTATTTCATACACAAACTTAGGGTGAAGCATACTAATATCTTGATGAATATTAGCCCAGGTAGTTGTATGCTCATTATGGTAGTTTAATTTTAAAGTCATGGAGCGTTAATTGTAATAGTCGAAGCCATGGATCTGATTATGCTCATTATGGCACACGATCCTTGAACAGTCTTATCATTAAGGTACGGGAACCAAGTGTTTCTGGTTCTATCAATCTAAATTTGGTGGTTAAAATATCTCTGCGAGAAAACACAGGCCAAAGTTAGTCAAGTTGAAATATTATTTTGAACACTTACTACAATATTATTGGCGTGTGTACTTCTATCCACAAACAATATCAGTGGTGTAATGATGAGTGACCAAATGATGCTGAACTCTCATTATCTCAGCAAATCAGAGCTTTTACTACTATATGCAAGACCAAATGATGCTGAAATCTCATTATATCACTATAACATTATAACACTACTTTTATATTTATGATTGAATGTCTTTTGATTGAAAAATCGCTCTCACCATCGGGCGCTCGCATTAACATTAGATTGTTTCTGGGAGCACTGGTCAAAATAATAATCAATATGTGACCTATCAATGGGCGCACTGGCGTTTTAGGTGCAATTTTGTAAGGTATTTATTTATAGCGATTTACAGGCCTTCGAATTCCTCCCTGCGATACCCCTCTGAATTTGGGGCGGTTAGCGCCTGCTTGTTTTTATACAATCAATTCCATGTTGTTAGCAGTAGATAAGAATTGAGAGTTCTGTCCCAATTGGTCTTACATATAGTAAAAAACTGGTGCCCAATTTCTTTTTCCGTATCCAAGGAGAGTTCTGTCTCA
>LQRL01074688.1:0-13921 GCA_001703475.1 Hydroides elegans
CAATCCACCCCGAGCCTTTTTGACATCTTGTCCATCAGGATACACACCATGCATTTCATTGGCGAATTTTCAAATGCAATCACGTGATGAATTCAAAATTCATTTTCAAAAAAACTTTTCAAATGCATTTTTTAGAAAACAGAAGCATAACTTCTTCATAAAAAATAACAGAAAGTGCATGCATGATGTTTCACAATTGGTATGAGCCATTTTCAAAACGATTGGTATCCTACTTAGAGAAATAATCAAGAAAACTCGGTGTATGCATCGATGTTTACACCTCGAGCATTGAGTGAAAAATGAAATCGAAAAGAGTTGATTTGGCTGCTTTTATAGTCGTACCTTCTGGTTTAAGAAGTTATATGGATCCTTTTGCCTTTCACTGTCACCCCTCTGGCCAAGTAACGTGTTGATTTTATTATTACAACTTCAGGTTCCCATCAAGTTAGGGCAGTAAAAACTATAAAACAATGGAAGGACCCTTTGGGGTTCATTAAGAATCTTTATCTGAGTACTTGAAGCTAGTCAGGTATGTTAGCTATTTTTCGATCGCTCATGCTTGATTTCTTTTCTAGAGTAATCCCTCCAGGGTTTTATTCAGCGTTTCTAAAGTTTTTCATGCATTGTTTTTGCGTATTTTAATTTTGCTTATTCAATTTTAATATGTAGTAATGTTTATAGTTAAGTGGTATGATTAAGTAATACAAAATACGTCTTATACATTATAATCTGTATTATATTTGATTTCGCACATTAGAATTAATATTTTGCAAATTCTTACGTAAAATATTCATATTTTCATCTATAACAATGATTAACATGAGTGTGACGGAAGTCAGATGAGGTTTAATTCAAAGCTCATCTGAATTAAAGAATACCTTTATACATGCCACTACAAGCAACTATTCCTTAACCGATTCCTCAACAGGAAATCGAAGATTGACATAGCAAAGTTAATTGTCGACCACATGCTTTCTTCGACTTATCAATTGATGACCGACAGCAAAGGAATATAAAAGGCATCCTTTGTAGCATAAGTCATTATTGGTCCAAGGATTGGTTTCTGCTGCTTAAACACTATTTCAACAGACCAGCGTGTCAAAAGCCGACTAGAAATCGAACGATTACACTTTAATGAGTATATAGATGTGTTCGTTTCTTTTGAGATCAGCTCGCCACAATAGTTACTTTTGTCAAGGAGACCCAAGACTGACCATCTAGCTTTATTGATATGTGAAAGAGCACCCGATAAAATGTTTTTTTTTTTGTTGAAGAAAATCCCTATCCATATAAAGCTGATAACATCTGTTGAGAACTGTCTTGAATAGTTAATTCAATTTTCAAAGTATGAGACGGCTGACCACTTGACTTTAGTGATATTCGAAGAGCAGTCATTATTCTTATTTCGAAATTGGTGATACGTTTATTGGAAACAAATGTAAAGTAAAGATCTCAAATTGATTGTTTTAAATTAATATGAATAGTAATTTATTATTCATAACATTCAAAATGTTAATGTTATTTGACGTTTAACAATTCGAACTCACATGGAATAACGTGAAAAAAATGAGTATCAACTGATTGGATTTTACATGGATCGTCCGGTGCCCCTTTTACTATTCGCAAGGAATAAAACGAAATCGACATGTTTTGTGAAGTGTGTCCATATTCTTACAATGGTCACCTCTGTGAAGAATATGTCAGTTAAGAAGTGCTAAAGCTGCTATGTTCGAGTAAATAAGGCAAAACTAGGACAAAAGGCGATTAATTGATTGCTCGAGACAATCAGCCCTCAAGTGGTGGTCAATCATTCGATGGAAATATGTTATAGATATGTCATTCCAGCAATTTACAATTAAAAATGTTAAAAGTTATTTAACATGTGAATGATTAATTCTAAGTCTCTTAAATTGTTTGATTTAAACAGGTTTAACATTACTTTTTAAAAGTAATATTTTCATGACAAATATTACCGAAAGGCTTAAGGCGCAAAATAACAGGTCTAAAATAATGCCAAAAGGCCCGAGTTTTGCGTGAAAAGAAGGGGGATTAATTGTTATGTTTTTATTCGAAAGTGGCTATGAGCTTTCGGTTCTCGGACTTTTATTTTCGGGCTTTTTTGTTTGCGTGAACGCGGCCTAACGATATTTTTCACATAGTTTTTTATTGAACTCTTATTGCAAAAAATTGCGTTAATAAATATTCGAAGTTGATGGTGTTGGAGTAGGAATCGTGAAAATAATTTTATATATTTTGTGATGGCCCTTCTAAAACATCCTAGAACATACCAGTTTTTGATTAAACAAAAAAAAATATTCAGCGTTTGATACAAAGTTTGATACACGTGATTAGTAACGGATACACGGTCGCAGCGTCCACAGTAATCCAACACATGTCATGTTAGCTGCAAAACGATTTTCCAATAATTAGTCTCCCCTTTTGATCACATCTCAAGTTAAAGTTTGTAGTGCTCTTTAACCAGGAGCCTAAGACACGAGAAATAAAAGCTAAGTCAAATAACTTTGTCACCAAATGAGTCTTAGGTTGCAAGTCATCTTACGTTGTCTTCTCGTCTTTCCTGGCAATCTTTTTCAGTCATTTATTTGCTGACAATGTAGTATTTGATTATTCTCGCTTCATCCCTCTCCAATACGCGTGGTCAACTATCCGAAACTCATATAACTTTCCCGTGGCTTTTTACTGTTATGCAAACTCATCATTAGCTACGAACCCTCCGCTCAAGTGGAAAATGCGTGGTTGTCAACAAATAGGCAAGAGTCGTCCGTCCTGCGCTTCTGACGTTTGAGGAATAAGAGTTTGCGTGTATACATTGTTTTTGCGTTTGGCGTTAAAGGGTGGAGATTTATGCGTTTATCGTTTATGAGCTTGCCGTGAGATTTAGAAACGAGTGCAAATGTATGGACATAGTTCGAAGGACGTTTCTTGCGTCCTACTCTGTCGCGACGTCAGAACAATGTCGGTTCTTTTTCTGCGACGAAAATGACACCTGGAAACGAATCTATAAGCGCAAATAAGCATTCCCTTCTAACGTAGTGCGACGTCATATCAAGTGGGTTTGCTCTCTTTGAAAGATAGGTTTTCATTATGTCATCATCGGACGCATAATTAACGTCAAATTTGCGATTTGCTTTTATAAAAAAAATATTAAATGTGTCATTCAGGTAGGATACAGCGATTCGCGAGCCAATCAATCGATGCAAAAGAAAATGCTTTATCTGTCTGATTGAGATTTGAGGAACACACTATGTTACTATTTATTTCATTAAACAATGAAAAAATATAAACTTCTATTGCTCTAAATTCATAAATTAGATTTTGACATCATTGATTAACTGTTTATTTAAGTATGGTAGGGTTATATTTAGAACTTTTAAAACATAATCGTGCTCATCTAATCTATCTTAAACTTATTCCGTACTCAATCTGCAAAAATATAGCTAATATCTTCGATGACAGCAGATTATGCCCCTAAGTCGTTCGGTCGTGGCTTTTATTTTTTCAACCGCGCGTTTTACCACATGCTCTTAATATCAACTACTAATCCATACCCGCGGGTTAGATGGCGATTTAAGTGCACGTTAAATCTTATTGTAGTCGGCACGTTAAATCTTTTTGTAGTGGGGCACACGACATCGAAACAGCTTTTGTTCATGTTCAAAGTAAAAACCTTGTTCTACTTCTTGATCTCATTGCGATTTATTAACCGCGGCGGCGGCCGCACTTGCTTTCTTATTGGAACCATTCTTAATTGAATATTAATTTTGAGGCACAAGTGAGGCCCAATCACAGTATGGTAAAGGAAGAGCCACCTGCTCCGTTCACAGAACGTAAAAATGAACCCTTACACTGGAATCAAACTCCTTGTTATTAAATTATTATACGCCTACATGCTTCACGATATCATATATATAATAATATAGAATTAATGGAGATTCTTAATTCGATCAAATTTATCCAATGTTTTGTGATCAATGTCATTTATATTTTAGAAATAATCATAGACTCTATTTAATAAAAGATAGAAAAAAATAATGTTAATTAATTGTTTCGATAAAAAGAACAGAGAATAACCTTAAAATACTTTATGGAAGATGGTCTGACAAGGGTTAAGAATCAACTCGTGTTTCCAGACTTGTCACACCTATAAAGGAAGCAATTAATGATGCTCTTTAGCCATTAAGTGATTGACATCAATTAAAGGAAGTCTTGCAAGGCACATCGAAGAAAGGATTTCTTAGGAATTATTAAAATCAAAACTGTGAGTAAAGATTATTAATTAAAATCAAACAATTTTGATAACATCATTTAAAAAATAATTTTGAAATAATAATTTTTATTATGAGATGTAAAAAATAAACATTTCTGTCAATAAACAACTGATGGTGTTGCTCGGTCTATTCTACCAAACCATCAAAAAATGAAGACACCTATCAAATGCCGACGGATAAAAGGTCTTTATATCTTATATGATGAACAAAGTCAAATTGTTAAAATATTAAATTCAAATTTCTGATATTAATATATATTTACTCAGTTATGTATATTTTGTATTTACAGGAAAAGCGAATACCACTAAATGGCTGCAGTTGGACATAGAAGAGGTGAATTTAATATCTATTTTAAAATATGTCTTTTTTTTCTCGAATTGGTAAGACGCATTTAATTTTCAGGTTGGACCTGGCCAAACGATATTGAATAAGATTGCGACATGCGCAATCAACTAAAATTCATAAACAAAACTTCATAATGGGATATAGATAAATGCGTATCTTTTATGAATTTTAACAACAAAATAAATTTAAATAACATACAAGCAATGTTTTTTTACGGGGAATGTCTTTTACATTTCCCGTTTCAGTTTTTTTTCAATTTAACGATTTGGTTCTCCGAAGAATATTTTATTAGCCAAATATAATTTAACTAATCATGTTATATGCCTATGAGTAAAATAATCAATGGCGATAAAATGATTTATTTTGAATGTATATATCCATTATTTCATCAGGTGACCGACTCCTTGACATCCCTTGCAAGGTGTGTGGAGACAAGAGTTCGGGAAAGCATTATGGGATCTATAGTTGCGATGGTATGTTTCTCACATTGCTAAGTGGAGGGCACCCACCACATACTTTTTTCAAAGAGTTGTAAAATCAACTTCAAACAACATTACAATTACGAAGAGCCACAAAATAATGGCATTTGAACATTTGATTTGGCAAAAAGGTGTTCCTTTTTTTCAAACCAGCTAGGCTGACCTAGCCAGAAAGAGGACACCTGTTGCGAAAATTCAAATGTTGAATTTAACCAAATTACGTATCATATCTTGCAAATAACCGTTCATTAAACAATTGCAAGCAAGTTTATCCATTTCAAAATAAAAATTCTCACTACATATTATAGAAATTAAGGAATTATTAAAAAATGTGTTCCTCAAACTGCTCAAATCTCTAAGCACGTAAAAATTTTCTCAAAATGTCCAAGCCAGCTGGAAAATGGTGGGGAACACTTTTTTGGGGAACAGCTCGGGAGGTTGCCTTCTTAAGTTTAAATGTTGCATAATTGTAATATGAATTAAAAATTGAAAGTTGAAAGTGTCTGTGCACAAGTATAGCAGATAGAAAACTCATGCCCAGTTTCAGAGTTCGCGATTAATCTAAGATTGGCTGTAATCCGGGGATTAGTCTAAGATTAGGAAATTTTCGCGTTTCAGACCTATGGACTATAGTCAATCTAAGGCTGAAAATGTAATCCTGGGGGCTAGTAGGATTAAGTCGGGTATCATTTGCAAATGTTGCATTTTCTATTCGAAATTTTTGATTTTTTCGTTTATAATCATGTTGAGTACCACAAAGTACATATAACGGTTTATTATTCTTGAATTAGTTTGATTGATAAGAAAAAAAATATTTTTTTTTGTCCAAAAGCTTAACTTCAGTTTATGACAATGTATATAATATCATGGCATTTAGCTAAAGTTGTATGATCAAAGGCCGAACTTTCAGATATATTTGTGCCATAATTGTTATCTTGCTAGCTAAATATAAAATTAACAGTGTATTCCACTTGTTTGTATTATATTGTGATGATTCGAATGTTTGTAAGTACATATACCGAGATACTTAAACACCTTGCAATAGATTTGAAAAGTACCGACTACCGACCCTCTACAGAGAAAATGACTGGCATATTGATATGTGTGATCAAACACAGAGAAAAAGGCCAAACACGACGTACTGATTCATAGATATATACTAATGAATATATGCTTCAGAATAGATCCCAGGATAGACGTTTATCAACATAATGCTCATGTTATCATGAGACATGAGAATTAATCTTAGATTATTCCTAGATTCATTTATCCAAGGTTGGTCAAAAGGTCTGAAAATGAAAAATAATCGAGAATTAATCTTAGATTATTGAAGCAGTCTTAGATTAGTCTTGGATATTTCAGTCTCGGATTAGCCCAATAATACCCGACTTAATCTAATATTGATCTCGTGAGCTTTGAAACTGGGCATAAATATGTTGATATATTCTTAGACATTAATTTTTAAAATGTATTTTATGTTTAGATTTTTAAAAAAATCTGTTGACATTTGAAAATGACCAAATGTATATTTTCTCCAGGTTGCTCGGGATTTTTCAAACGAAGTATCCACAAAGGGCGGATGTATACATGTAAAGCCCAAGGCGAATCGAAAGGAAAATGTCCAGTAGATAAGACGCATCGCAACCAATGCAGAGCTTGTAGACTAAACAAATGCTTCCATGCCGATATGAACAAAGATGGTAAATACATATTTTCTATATATCATAAGAGCGTTAAACCTTTTTTTAAAAAAACGAGGATTCTAAACAACAAACAGCTTTAACATTTTAATACTAAAACAATAGCTATTCTGATTTTTTAATGCAAAGAAATAAGATAGGGGATTCGAAACAAGGGATTGAAAAAAAAACATTCATATAACATTAATATGATATACACTTTGAATAATTGACTTTTAAGAACGCCTTTGAAGAACACTTCTAGATATTCATGTATCGATCCCCTCTTTCATCTAAAAAATATTAGAATCGATGATATTATCAAAATGGTTGATTTTTTTTACTTGTAGCTGTTCAACATGAACGAGGTCCCCGCAAACCGAAGAACCTATCATCATTCAACGAGAGCGACCGGTCAAACATGGACGATTCCGCAAGCGATATGTCCACCCCACCACCACCACCCCAACTCCACCCTCGTCTCTCTCTCCAAACCCCTCCATTTTCCACCCCTCCCCACTCGGACACCGCTATAGACCTCTCTAAACACGCCGCTACCAGCCCATACCCACCGCTCTTGAAACTTCCGCAGTTCACATCGCCAAAGATCGCGTATCCTTCCGCGACACATCCGTTTCCACAGGGACTACTTTTGCCCGCGCAAATGGGATTCGCGCAAAGTGTCATGGCGGCTGAGCGATATTCCCATGACGTCACAGAACCGGGAATGTCCGCTTTGATGATGCCGCCGCGGTTTACGTCGAGTGTAGTGATACGCGAGTCGCTGCAAGAAAGTAGTGCGCGCATGCTGTTTAGTATTGTGCATTGGCTAAGATATGTTGGGGCGTTTAGCAGTTTACCAGCCAAATGTCAGGTAATTATTTGATTTAATATATTTACCTTTTCTGTTCAATAACCGTTGATAGTATCTATGTTTTTAAAATAAATTAAATCAAACTTAAAAGTAATTGACAATAATATATGAACGAATTATTAAAGAAAAGAAAATAATTTTCAAATTTATAACGAGAACATGTACAAAAATGTTTTTTTTTTCGATATTGTATTTATTTCATCATAGTTATAGGTAAATATCATTATGAGAACTAAATACATTAAAAAAAAAACATTATATGTGTTTATATTAAAATATACCACAATTATACATATAAAGTTCAGACTTAAATAAAAAAAGCGAGATAATAGTTCACTGTTTTTAATTCAGGAGAGCTTGTTGGAAGCCTCGTGGAAAGACCTCTTCCTGTTATGGATGGGCCAGATGGAGAGCATTCGCTTCGAAGCGGCCGATATTCTAAAATGCGCAGGTCTAAACAACAACGAAATGCACGAATCGAACAAACCAAATCTGGAAGATATCAATATGGTTCGAAATGTGGTGATGTATTTGCGTGCTTCGCAAATGGATTCGACTGAGTATGCCTGTCTGAAGAGCATCACCTTGTTTCGAGCAGGTATGTATTGGTGATATTGAGCAAATATAGTTGAGGGTCGACCATTTTATAGACACGACCGGGATTATGATAAATTGATTGACTTTATTATTATATAGTATTAGATTAAAAAATGGTTAAGTTGTTATATTTCATTGATGAGATATTGACTGAAATTTGAAACATTATCACAGAATGTAATACGTTATCTAATGGTCACATCATTTTAACGAGTGCACTTTTAGAAAAATTAACATCACTTTACCATGAGAAAAACAATCAAGAAAAAAAACAAAGAAAAATAAAAGAGAAAACCTCACTATTCAATAAAATGTACTTTTATCAACTATTAAACATGAACCATTTTTCTTTCGTTTTTATTTCTGCAGAGGCCTTATCCTCAGAAGAAAGCGACAGTATCGCCACCTTACAAGACCAAGCGCAAATGCTCCTTCGCGAATACACCTCGCAAAAATACCCGCATATGCCCATTCGTTTCGGTAGACTCCTTTTGGTTCTCGCAAGAATTCGGTCAGTGTCACATGATGCAGTGTCTTCGATATTCTTTCGCGAAACAGTGGGAACGATACCGATTGATCGATTGATTTTGGATATTTTCAAATCGGAGGTGAAGAAACATGAGCAACTTCGAGTTTGAATTATGTTTGAAATATGTGTATTCAGTGAAAATGGTTTACACAAAAAAAAACTTTCAAAAAAATGGTTTCCAAACTTGGATATTTATCAGACTGAGGATTTATTCCACAGTTCTGGCTCAATTATACTATTCACTGGCACCACCAGTTTCTGGATCTGCGCCTAGATGCTTGTAGTGAGGAACATTGTTTGAAAACGTATTATGACTTTGGGTGGTTTGTTGCCTGATTGCGTTCGGTTATTAAAGTCTATACCAGGAACGGATCCCAAAAATATTGAACCAGGGACGGGTGTGGGGCGACGGTATAAAATATTTCGGCGAACGGGGAGATGTTTTTTTTTTCAAAATTTGGTATAACAAATAAGAGCAAACGTGGTTGCACTCTCTAAATGTTTGCCTGTACAGACTAAATGAGACTTGTCTTTTTGAATTGCAGATCTGCAATTCAAATTATACCATTAATATTCTAGTCAGATCAAGGTTAATTCTAGTCACAAATTGTATATAATTCGTGAACGTTTTTTGTATATGCGCATGTGTATGTAAATATTCAAAAATCAAATACTTATTCAAAACTGTGTTTTATTTTGCTTTCTTCTAATTATCCAATCAAACAATTCCAACCAAAAGAATAAAACCAATGTATCTAAACAAAGTATTTATTTCAGACGATGAAATCGAAGTATTGTTTAAAATCCGCTGCATCCGTATCTATTTCCACTTTACAATATCTTACAATTTTTAACTTTTATTTCAAATGCACAATAATCTGCAATAAAAAAAGCTCACTATACACATCGATTAAATAAATTTATATAAAATGACACCAGCTGTTGTTGGCTATCGTTGGCACTCAACCTTATTCGCTTTGACAACTTGATGATTTTTTTTTCAAATAAAAATTGGCAGCTAAATACAAGAACCAGACATCGATTTACTTTTTGGCAACCAAAGTTAATTTTTGGTTGTTGCAAAATATATACACTTGTATGAATGAATATGAAAAGCAACCAAAAGCTTTAATATATGAATTCGTTTTAACGTACCTTTATAAATGTTCTCGAGTTTAATCAACCACGATTTTACATCAATTGCCTATAAAATTTTTTCTATTATCTCAACCACATTATTTATATTCTAAACAGGTTTACATCAAATAACATCAAATGTTTTAGTAAAATTTCAATAACTTTTTATACTTAAAATGTCTGACATTTAGCATTAATATTATAATCTTTAATATACAAATATGTTGTGCCCGGTTTTTTAAAGTCATTATATTAAACATATATTTCGACAAGATATATTATCAACAATGAAACCAAAATTCTTCGTTAAGGGACCATATCAATACAAACTTAGTAATGTCTTAGAAATTGCCATGTTGTGAAGACGGTACTAGAGCAACAGAGGAAAAGAAGGTTAGACAACATAATAAGAGTTTAGTGAGACTTCTTGCCGAATAGGATCACCGAACCAACACCCTCCTAATACGTCGAACCACTGGTTGACGTACACACCCTTGTATACGAATCAAATATGGTGCCATAGGGACATTTCAAGAAGTAGGGTTTGCAGCAACGGCACGATTTGCCGAATTCCATTCCGTCTCCACATTGGATAAAACGTTCGATGTCCGAAGGGTCTGAGAAGAGACCACTTGGGTTGTTATGACAACGGCCGTCGCAGGGGTTGTAATCCGATTCCGACTCTGAAATATGGAATTTCGAATAAAAAGTTGAATGATAACAAAATAAACAGAATAACTAAAAAGCAAGATGGTTAATCATTGAAATTCATTGTCGTTTAGAAAATTAAATTATTTTAGATGTTTTTAAAAGAATTCTGTGGAGTATAATAATTCATAATACAATCACTAGGGTTCTGCACATGCATGTTTGATTCGCATGTCTCGGGTAGAAATGAAGAAATAGATCATAAAAGATACAGCTTTCTAACTATCTCCGTTTGCCATTCATGTAAATAGTAAAACCATGCACAAATAGGCAATACACTATATTGTATATATTTTATACTATACAATTTTAAATATGTATACATATATATTTACGAAATGATAAAAAAAATATTCTCATTGACGTATCAGTTATTCAATCAGTTAATCATTAATCAGTATTTTTACCTTTAGATAAGAAATGCTTTTGCGGCGTCACAAACCCTTTTATAAATGTGATCTTCGTGCGACTCATACATTTTTCAAAAGGCTCTTGGGAGCTGAGAATAATATTAGTCTGATACCAAATAACTTGTTTCAAAAAGATGCTCCATAAGGGGTCCAGTTATTCAATCAGTTAATCATTAATCAGTATTTTTACCTTTAGATAAGAAATGCTTTTGCGGCGTCACAAACCCTTTTATAAATGTGATCTTCGTGCGACTCATACATTTTTCAAAAGGCTCTTGGGAGCTGAGAATAATATTAGTCTGATACCAAATAACTTGTTTCAAAAAGATGCTCCATAAGGGGTCCAGACATATGCGCAGTCATAATCAATTACATGCAAAGATAAAATTTTAATGATGTAACAGTCGAACATGCTGGGTTTCAGAGATAGAGCCTATCAGATAATAAAAATATTTGTATGATGTTTAGATATATTCATATATTTTCTACAGCTGATTATGCATCTCAAGCATAAACTAAAGCTATTTTCTAACGGGGATATCTACTAAAATACGTGCCGTATCTATCTACAAAGTCGAACGAATCTGCCATCGCACTAAGCATTGTCTTAGCTACGTAAGAGAGTTTCTTTTCGTTTGCAATGATACCCTCGTAAATGTTTTGGTGTGGTTCTTCGGGGTATCCAGGTTCATACGGATCGGTCTCATCTTTTCCATATATGGAAGTTTCTTCATGGTAATATGGATCAGGTTTGAAGACGGGATCGGGCGAACCCATGAATTTGTCGTTTATTCCAAAGTTCTGAAAATATAAAAGAATTCATAAAAGACCGATCATGTGTAAAATATAATACGATTAACCGAAGATTTGATTTATCGATTTAACATAGTTTGGCAATGAATTACTTTTATGCCTAAATTTATGAAAATTCACTCTAAATTAGTATTTTGTATCATTTTGAGATGCTACAAGAATTATGATATAATAGCGTGTATTTACTAAATGTCAAATTTCAATTTCCATTTATTACTGAACGATTAAGAAATATTTGAAATATAGACTTTTACATGAACGGATCTTAACCAACTTACATGTTCAGAATAGTCATCCTCATAGCCTGACTTCTCAACTCCGGCTTCCATTAGATAAGGTTCCATCGGTTGTTGTTGATAATATTCATCATCCGAGACATATTTATCAAGTGGATACGGTTCATTGATTCCTCCGAATTCGTTACCTTGGTAACCATCAATAAATATGCCACCATTTGCATAATCAGGGCCAGGTAATTCGGTTTTATAATCCGCTTTCTGTGACTTTTGATGATTCTTCTTTGGTGATTTGTAGCTAGGTTGAGGGTATTTACCCGATGCTTGTTCAGTTTTGTAGTTGTAATTTGCGGTTTTATGGTATTCTTCGGATTCAGAGCTCGAGGAGGAAGACTTTGACTTGAATGATTTTTTCGTTTGTGGTTGATATTGTTTGGGTGGTTGAAACGATTTCTTGTGACTGAGCTTTGGAGGCTGATAGTTCGATTGTTTCATTTGAGGTTGCACTTTAGTATAAGGCATTGGTTGGTATTTGTTCGAACCGCTTTTGGTTTTTCTACTCGGTGGTGGTTGGGACTTTTTGCTTGGTGGTGGTTGCGACTTCCCGCTAGGTGGTAGTTGCGACTTTTTCGATGGTGGTGGATGCGACTTTCTATTAGGTTGTGGTGATTTTTTACTGGGTGGTTGCGACTTTTTACTTGGTGGTGGTTGCGAATTTTTGGTCGGTGGTGGTTGCGACTTCTTAACCGGTGATGGAGATTTTCGCATGGGTGGAAGCGGTTTTTGGTAGTTCTGCTTCTTAGATGGTGGAGGCTGATATTCGGATTTCTTATGCGGTACTTCTACAACGTCACTCTTTTTGTTGTAGGACTTCTGCACAGATGTCTTACCCTTCGACAGCGATGAATATTTGTTCGTCGGTTGACCTGATTTCTTATGATCGTCATATGTATCTTGCTTCTTATTTCCATCAACATATTCATTATCGTCATACGGAACTGGCACATTATTTTCATTCATATACTGCTCGCTGTAGAATTCAAAATCGATGCCACTCGGTCTTTCTGGTACCACCGGAAACTCATTATATGGCACTTCCGGCTCAAACGGAAGTGCATATTTCGATTCCTCATAATTCTCATCATAACCTTGACTCATCGATTCTTCCTTCTCATATGAAACCGGATATTCATACTTGTTATCATCTTTTCCATAATCGGATCCAACATCCGGCCCATTCCTCGCACCATGAACTGTTTCCACTGTTTCTACGTAGAACTCATCCAATCCCTCATTGTCGCCTGAGCAAACGCCATAGGAACCGAACTTTCCGCCATTACAGAGTTCTCCGTCACAGAAGTACCATAAGGAGGGGATTTGGCCTTGGTATTGGCAATTGCGGGTCGTGTCGACGCCCCAGGGTAGATTGGCTGGGTCGGCGCAACCACGATATAGAACTAAATTAAGATGAATAAAGATTAAATTATAAGTATGAGGTTGTGATATCATTGTTAGATCATAACCTTGGGCTGCGTTTACACAGAATGCTCGAAAGCATGAAAGCCACATTTTAGTTAAATAAAAACAAAGGCATTTATCCCTACTGTTTATTAAAGAACGCGTATTTTAGCTATATAAGCGCGCTTTAATTTTGCGCGAACGTGACCATATAATAAAACAATATTTAAAAGGCCTATTATGAGGAGCACTCAACGGATTTTTTTAGCCAAAACTATTAGAAGTGGCCTAAATCATGTAAGAAACTATCCAAAAACATCGTACAATAACTATTATTAATTTTTATATAAAAATCTTTATTCTGTTT